>JAWZYV010016141.1:0-45759 GCA_038373885.1 Cheiracanthium punctorium | reverse complement strand
ATATAAATAAATTATAATAAATATAAATTATAGCACTTATAAATGAAAAAACAAATACTTTATTTATTTTTTACGTACTTTTGTTTGTCTCTATTTTATTATTGTCTACTTTCTCAAGTTTTTTTACCCCCACTTTTTCCTTTTCCTTTAATTTTCATGGTTTCTCGCTTTTCCTTTTTTCCAAGTGGCAACATGCTTGTTTGTGTTCATCTTTTTTAGTTCCCTCTGATTAGTGAGAAGAAGTGTTACGACTGATGAAGTACGTAGGAATTTTCGGTCGAAAAGATCGTATCTTCTTATAGGTATCATTTTATTTATGTTTTTTACACAAAGTTTTTATTTATTTTATGTTTTAACATCAGTATTTTGAGTGTTTTTTGTGTAATATGTCAGCTCCCCCCCCCCAGCAAAAAAATCCATTCCGGCGCCTCCATGCCTGTACATACAGACAGGGTAACGGAAACCATCAACACCCGCCAACGTTGCAAGAAAATGTTTATTTTTTTTTTAAAAAGTAAGAAAATCTCTGACCCCTTTCAGATTTTAAATACGCACCTAAGTGCTATATATTAAAGGCGTACCATAATTTATGCGTCATCCCTATTTTTCTTCCTCATTCCATTAAGTTGGAAAGTGTATCATTATTCATGAGTGTGCCGTATTTTTCTTCCTTGTTTCATGAAACCCATCTTTATAATCGAAATCTATCATAAAAGTGCCTTCTAAAACTATTTTACAATCTTCGCCAAGTACATTCCAACTATATTTCACTGTTTCAAATGTTGTTTCGAATGTGCATCATAATCCATTAGTGTGCCGTGTTTGTCTTTCTTGGGTTGATTCCTACTTTAACGCCCCGACTCTTACTAAGGTGGCGATAGTTAAACACACGCAGTTACCATGGCGATTTTTGTATTTATAGGGCAACCGTAATTTAGACTCAAAATGGCGATTTGGGACAACATGTAAGCGCAGCATTCAATTACTTATTTATTTATTTTGGGTTGCTTATTAATGTAGTTTTAATATTAAGTGTCTTCAAATTCCTAAACTGGTGCGTTTATCGCTAATTTGTTCACTTTAGGTTTCATCTAGTTGTTTTGGGAGCGTTGAAACTTGAGCATAACTCCTAGAGACCCATGACTACAAAGCTCGCCAAAGTGCGGCGATTTTTTAGGTTTGCGAGAGTGGGAGCGTTTAAATAGGAATCAACTCTTTCTTGTTCCCTAAAACATATCTTTGGGATCGAAATCTATAGTAAAATCGACCACTAAAACTGTGTTACAATCTTCGCCAAGCATATTTACTATAGTTCACCATTTTAAATACTGTTTGGAATAGGTGAGCGTCAGGCATAATCCATGAGTGCGCCGTGTTAGTCTTTCTTGTTAAATAAAACGCATATTTGGAACCGAAATCTATCTTAAAATCACCTACTAAAACTGTTTTACAACCTTCGCCAAGCATATTCCAACTATCCTCTACCATTTGAATACTGTTTGGAATGGGCATCATAATCCACAAGTGTACAGTGTTTTCTTTCCTTGTTCCACAAAACACTTCTTTGGAATTGAAATCTATACTAAATTGCCTACCAAAACTGTTTAACAATTTTCACCAGGTATGGTCAAACTATACTTCAGCTTTATAAATACCATTTGGATTGTGTGTGTGATTAAGGCAAACCTGCGCGAGGGGTATCTGCCTAAGATGAAGGATGCCTTGGTAGGAGAACTTTCTAAGGGGTTCTAACGCGTACTCACGTTACATCTGGAGAAAACCTACCAAAACTCCAGACCGTTAGATCGACGACCGCTCGATGGGACCCGAACCCGGGACCTTTACACTTCGGCCGACTACCATTTTCAGTGATGTAACCACTGTGCCATGGTGAGGCAAATACCATTTGGAAAGTGTATCATAATCTATGAGTGCACCGTATTTGTCTTCTCTGTTCCATAAAACACTTCTTCGGAATTAAAATTTATATTAAAATCGCCTACTAAAACTATTTTACGATCTTCGCCAGGGCTAGCTAGCTATACTCAGTGGCGGATCCACGGGGGGGGTGT
The DNA here is from genome assembly GCA_038373885.1 of Cheiracanthium punctorium. Taxonomy (NCBI): domain Eukaryota; kingdom Metazoa; phylum Arthropoda; class Arachnida; order Araneae; family Cheiracanthiidae; genus Cheiracanthium; species Cheiracanthium punctorium. The sequence goes on along the minus strand of JAWZYV010016141.1, from coordinate 43,687 downwards.
CTCTGGGGGCTCGAGCCCCCCCAGAGCTATAAATACACTATGGATTAGGGAAGTTAAAAAAATTGTAAATTTTCACATGAACTGAAATTTAAAAAAGTAGCACTGTATATACAGTTGACTCTCTGTTTAACGACGATCTCTTTCCAAAGACGATATTTCAAAGTCCCAGCAACTTCAACGTAAAAAATTTCTATTCAAAGACATTGTCGTTTCTGTTTAATAACGATTTTTTTTTTCATCTTACGCTACAGGAACAGGGGAAAATTTTTTTAAGAGTTGGAAAAAAGTGTCGGGGAATGTCAAAAGTGCAATTCGCAAGACAATCGCAACTACCTGAGTGTATTCTCAAAGGTATTTTAGAAAGAGAAAATTCTTGAAGCAGCACAAAAATTTAGTTCGGGATCCAAATACAAACGGCCGAAAAGTCAATGTGGCCGATTAGTTTGCCAAGGCACTTCTGCATGCAAATGGTTGCATGAAGCAAGAACATCCAACATTCTAATTTCTGGGCCCCACCATTGCCGAGTGGATAAGACACTCGACATGATAGGCAACCACCCCATAATGCAGATGCCTCTAGTATAGGCTTGCCACATAACATCCCATAACACATAACTCCAATTTCTAGAGGGCCGACGAGGAGCTGAGAGCATAGCGCTCGCAACTGGGAGAAGAAAAGTGCCAGTTTCAAACTCAGGTCGTGTCCGTCAATCTAGCCGTTCGGAGTCTTACGCATTACTCCGAAACTTCTCATAAATACGGATTAAGATCTCTTAGAAAATCCCCCACGTAATGCACCCCGTACTCGGCCGAAATCCCTCATGTAGATAATTGTTCGTATTACCAAAATAAAATAAAATCAAGCAATTACTGCAATGATGTTATTCTGGCAGAAAAATTTAGAATGCAAAACTTTCAGCCTTCGGCTGGTTAGCTAGAAAAATTCATAAAATGGATTCTGGTACATTTCACATTTGAGAAAATCTGGAAGACAGAATAACGGGAAGGCGAAAAATGAAACAACTGACTCATTTTGATTTTCTTGAAACCTAATTTTATTGTATTGCTTGTTTTTAATATCTTTTTTTAAAGTAACTTAAAATAATTTTTTGTGGATAATAAAATAATATAATGATAATAAAAGTAACATCTTTAAACACACCAATATATCAAGAAAAATATTCACAGTCCTAAGAATGTAATGTTTAAAGGGTTGGTGTTGTATAATTACGGCCAATTATGCACTTAGAATCTATGCCGGTGGGTGGGGTGCACTCCGTGGGGGTCTTTCTAAGGTTCCCTAACCCTTATTTAGTCTAAGTTTCGGAGGAAAGCACGGAAAACTCCGAAGAGTTAGGTCAGCGGACGCAGACTGGTTTTGAACCAGGCACCTTCCAAAGTGTAAAGGGAAATGTTATTCTTTTGCAAATTCTGTTTATGAAAGATTTCTATTTAAGGACGATTGTTCACATTTTCACGGTTATATATATATGTTTATATATGTAGGAAGCCGAATGCTGATTACAATCAAATAAATAAACAAACTAATAAAAAAAATACTTTTTAATCATCAAACAAGCTCTTTTGGCTCAGACAGCACTTATGCTATTCACACACTCAAAATCTATAGAACACCAACATTCTTTTTATATTTTTCACGTAGCTAATAATTTTTGCGCGTGCAACCTTTTGCAATGCATTTTAAGATCATGGAGTGTCTCGTTTTAAATAAAACCAGTGAGTTTATTGGAGTCAGGGACTCATCTGATCCCACAGATCGGCTGTCCTGACAGTTCTGTCGTCCTCGACTGAAGTCATTTTCCCCAAGGCTTCATATACTCGGCGGCACTGGATGTTTTATTTGGACCTTCCTACCTTTTGGATTTCCTACTTTTTCTACTTCGTAGCGATCGTTTGGCTTTACAACCGATACTCTATAAGGTCCGTGAAGGGGCGTAGCCAGAAATTTTTCATGGGGGGGTTACGACTACTACAACTCATATATGTATGTATACGTGTGTGTGATAATGTAGTGAAGAATATACATTTTGTATGGCAAAAATTCCTCATGGGGGTGGGTTATGACCCCCCTAACCCCCCCCCCCCCCTTGGCTACGGCCCTGTCCATGATAATTTTCTTTCAGCTTTAAGCCTGAACCCAATTGGGTTCTTTTGATTGCTACTATATCACCAACTTTATACTTCTTTGATTCTTTTCTACACTTATTAAATTGTTTCTTATTTTCTTCTTGAATTTTCATGATGTTTTTCCTCGCTTCTTCTCTCCTCGCTTCTTCTCTCGTTCTTTCATCATGTAGTTCATATATTTATCTTCTAATATCTCCTTAATTCTCAAGTAATTCTTATCTTTTATTTTAATTCCTATCAGTAATTCAAAAGGAGTGAATTTCGTACTTCTTGTGGTGGAACTATTGATAATTCTCTGTACGTTGGCTACGTACTTGTACCACTTTGAACTGTCTTCTTCAGAGAGTTTTGACAGGACTGGAATCAAGATGGCATGCGTTCTTTCGACCTGTCCATTCCCCCTAGGCAATCCGGTCGTTATCTTTATGTGTTCAATACTTTGCTCTGCACAATATTCTTCAAATTCTTTAGATGTGAATGCAGACCCCCTGTCTGATATTATTCTTGAAGGATTGCCGAACACTACTTGTTGTAGTTTCAGTTTGTCTATGACTTCTTTGGCTGATGTAGACTTAACAGGATAAAACCACGTAAACTTCGTGAAAGCATCTGTTACTGTGAAAATATACTGATATCTTTTGTCTGTAGATGGCAATGGGCCAATGTGATCAATATGGTAGGTGCTTAACGGCAAGTTTTCTTTTGGAATCGGATTCAAAAATCCATCGGCTCTACCGCGTTTTCCATTATGTAAAATGCAATCAATACAGTTTGCTATTACCGTCTCGACTTGTCTTCTCAATTTTGGAATATTGAACTCTTGCTTTACTAATTCTTTTGTTTTGGAGACAGCAAAGTGACCTCTGTTATGCATCTTTTTAATGATTTCATTTTGCATTTCTTCAGGTACTACTAGCAACTCTCTTCCATTTTCCCACTTGTATAACGCATTATTCTTAAGAAAGTAACCGTTTTCTTCTCCCTTGTCAACTAAGGTTTTTATTGTTTCTATATGTTCATCCTACTCTTGTGAAGTGATAATTCTGGCTGTTACCCCATCTAAAGATCTAGTGATGATCAGAACAGTGTTTCGACTCAGTGCATCCACATGTTTCATTCGGTCTGCTGTCCGATGTTCGATTTCATAATCAAAGTCTTCTAGGAATAAAACCCATCTGGCAACTCTTGCCGCTAATTCCTTTTTGTTCAACGTTTTCTGAAATGCTTGACAATCAGTAATGATCTTGAATTTTGAACCTAACAGATAGTTTCCGAATTTTTTTAGTGCTTCGATTATTGCAAGTACCTCTAACTCATAACTGCAATACTTTTCTTGTTGCGGAGTTGTCTTCTTACTCATCTATTGCATAGTATGAAATTTTTCATCATCTCCTTTCTGAAGTAATACGGCACCAAAACCGTGGCTGCTTGCGTCAGTGTGCAATTCTAACGGAGATCCTTGTTTGAACAAATGTAACACTGGCTTTTGGGACAACATTTCTTTCAATTTGTTAAATGCTTCTTGTTCAGAACCAACTTAAATGTGGAGCCTTTTCGTAGTAGATCAATCAATGGTCTGGCTATCTATGCATACTTGGGTATAAACTTGCGGAAATATCCACTTAACCATAGAAATGATTGAACTTGCTTAATAGATTTAGGTTGAGGAAACCTTTGAACGGCTAATGACTTATTGGGTGAAGGTTGTATCGTTCCGTCTTCAACGACATAACCGAGAAATTCAACTTTTCTTTTCAAAACTTTTTAAAATTGATGTCCAATTCGTATTCAGAGGCAACAGTCTTTAACTTTTCAATTCTTTCCTCTTCATCTTGGGATGGAATGATTATGTCATCCATGTAAATAACAATAATATTATCACGCAGCAACTCCCTGAAAACTCTATTTATGAATCGTTGAAATTGACTTGGTGATGTGCTTAACCCGAAAGGACATTTTAAAAATTCATATTCCCCATTATGTGTAACAAATGCAGTATATTTTCTGCTCTTCTCATCTATTTCGACGTGAAAAAATCCTTTTTTCAGATCTAAAGTTGTAAAAACTTTCGCCTTCTCCAAGTGATCTAATACGTCTTCAATTAATGGCAAAGGGAAACGGTCTTTAACGATCTTCCGATTTAATTTTCGGTAATCTACACACAACCTATACGAGTTATCTTTTTTTTTTACATAACACCACTGGTGCAGCATAATCAGAATAACTAGGTCTAATTATCCCATCCATTAACAATTCATGAATTTGATCTTCTATTATTTTCTGTTCTTTCAAAGGAAATCTTCGTGGACGCTCGCTCACAGGTATATCGTCAGTTAAAATTATGCTCATCTTCAGTTCAGCAGTCTTCGTTTTTCTTGGTTTGTAATCTGCAATCACCTTCCTGATTTCTTCTTTACAATCTAACTTAATCAAATGACTCAAATCTATTTCTTCAGAGCTTACAGCTTCGGATAGATTAATCAAAAAATTATTTTCTGGTAAGCCTTCATTTTCAAATTCTTTCCCCTTGCTCTCAAGGAAAACTTGATTCTCATTTAAGACCTTGTTTACACTACTCTCGTGATTTATATAAGATGTTTTTATACAAGTATTTTCACTTGAATCCGTTTCATTAGGCGAATATTGATGCGCCAACAGTTCATTTATTTGAAAAGCGTGTTTATTTTCAATACTCTGAATTCCAGGCGATTCCTTATATTCAGTTACAAATTTTTTCACTACTTTAATGTAGCCGACCCAAACATTTTCGCTCTTGCCTAATACCTTTAATCCATTTCATCGATAGATAAATTCAATTTGTTGATTACGTCGACTCCTAAAACAATTTCATGCACGAGATCTTTCATAACGTAAGCATTAGCAGAAATTGTAATATTATCGATACACAATTCCCTTTGGAAAATAACCTAATGGTTGTACTACTTCTTTGGCGATACCTGATATTTCTACATCGTCAGAAAATAGTTTTGGAGAGCCAATTTTTATATAAGTTTCGTAGTTCACAAGGTTCAATTCGCTTCCAGTATCAATCAAACATCTCGCGTTCTTGCCGTTAATTTGATTATCTTTTTCCATCCTATTGGAATTTGAGATATAGAAGTTTGCTTCCTTTTTGGTATGTGAAGTGGATACTTCGTTGAAATTTTTATTTTGTCGAGAATCATGGCGGGAAATTTGGCAATCATTCTTTCTATTTAAACATTGAGAAGCAACATGGCCGTAGAGATTACAGCCGAAGCACTTAATTTTTGATCTGTCCCTATTTTTGAAGTAAAACTTCTTTAGGCACAACTAGGGAGTAACTCAGATTTATTTTCTGACGGAAGTAACGCTCAGTAAAGCAAATGACGTATCTTTTCCCCCCTTGCTTCTTCATTCCGCCATGACTGCAAAAACATTGCAATGTCAAGGACAAGAAGCCTGATAATTTCTACACCGTTCGTACGATCCCCTTGAAAATTTCCATAATCATGTATAAAAATATAGAAAACAATCTGCGCTACTTTAAAAATCTGAAAATCCACCCGTTTCCTTATTTTTAAGCGATTTTTCGCTATTTTCAGCAACATTTCATATCCGAGAGTCAAAAAAGTTAATCATTTGCGTGACAAAATTAGCTATTGCAAGTGATTTTTACATCATATTGACGTCACACTTAACAAGCTTTTTCCAGATTTATAAGATTAATTATTTGCGGAACAGCTCTCGGGCGTTCGTTACTGAGAACGTCGACTGTGCTCCCTGCGCGTCGACATTACTCCCTACCTGTTTTGAAGCAAGATCTTGTCCGATGACCCTGTTCAGTAGATAAGTGGACCGGCTCTCGTCAGAGCCACTGTGTGAAGTCTTTCGCTGAGCAGGCGGCGATCCTGCTGACTGTCTTTCACTGTTGTTACAGGCGGTGACCCAACCCGTTACCTCCGATAAACAAGGCCGACGTACCGAATACAGAAAGTGGCACTGTGGTGCATTCCGTTGCTTTACTCACATTTTTTCAATGTATTAATACGATTATTACATTAATACAATATTTAATGGAATTATGAGTAAAAACTTGACATGATTGGTTGCCATGATACATAAATATTGTTTGTCTATACTTAAATAATCTTTAATCTTTTAATATTGCTCATGTGTTTTTGAGTTATTTATAATAATGAGCCAAAATGTAAATTTTAAAACAGTATAATACTTCGAGCAAAAACAGCAGAGGAAAACAAAGGTTTAAGAACACTGCCATAGAAAAACGCAATAATAGGCCTTACGTGCATTCGATACCAACCGACAGAAGAAAACACCAGTTTAGGAACACAGTTAAAGAAAAATACCATAACAAACACATTCTCTCGATTCAAACCCTACGGGAAAACATTTTAAGAAAACAGTGAAAGAATAATAGTTCAACACAGACACTTCCTGGATGCAAACCCGATATCCAGATGGAACAACGGTTTAAGAACACGGGTATGTAACACCACAAAGAAACAAACATTGGCTGCAAAGGGTTTAAGATTAAAATAAAAGAATAACAAATGGACACTCCGTGGATTCTAACCCAACCTCAAGACGGAGCAACGGTTTAACACGGGGATGGAACACCACAAAGAAACGGACCCTGGCTGCAATCTTTCCAAAACAATAGATAGAACCTGCAATTTAAAAACACGGATACAGATAAATAATTCGAAGCCTACCAGCAGACGAAATCAACGCTTAAGAATACTGTGATAGAAAAACACTAAAAAAATAATTTACACTACCTGCATTCGAACCCAACAATCAGAGGAAAACATCAGTTAAAGAACAGAGTTAAAGTATAGTACTAGACTATGGACATTCCTACCATTCAAACCAAACTCCTGACGGAACAATGGTATAAGAACAACGCGTTTCGGTACAACGATAGATGCTGTATTTTCAAGAAAGTTAGCAAATTTAGAGAGTAAAATTTATGTTTCACACTATAGTTAACACAAACCTATAATTTCATACATAAAATATTATGATGACATTCAAGTTCCTATTTCCAATGAATAATATGAATATAACATTTATATAATCTTTGTAAAGTACATGAATAATAAATATAATTAAATTATAATATGATATTTATTTTAAGTTAAAGTTTAATAATTTCAGTGATATTTATCGTAAACGTCAAAGAAGTTTTACTTCAATCGCGCGTAAAGATTACACGCACACACTTTTTTTTTATCGTACAGTCAACATTTAAATCATTCGCGCTATTTGAATACCTAGATTTATTATTATTTTGGACACAATTAAAATACTTTTCATTATCTGATTCCTTCATGTAGTATCTTTTATTAGTCGTTTCAAAATTATTTGAACTTCGATTAATACCCTTCTTGAAACTACGCCTTGCGGCTTCATAATCATGTAGCTTGTTTACTAACACATCAACATTTTTAATACTTGGGAGGCCATCAATGAAATGTTCTTGAATGTCATAAGGCAAACCCTGTTTTATGCGATCCGTTATAATTAGTTCCTTCAAATTTTCAAAATCGCCAACCTCCATACCGTGAATCCACTCATCGAAATAGTTACGAAGCTCGAAAGCAAAATCTCGCCAATTGGCGGACTGTTGTTTCTTGTGAGAGATAAACTTCTGCCGAAATTCTTCTGCCGTTAACTTAAAACGCTTTAAAATAAGATTTTTCACGTGATCGTAATCATCTGCTAAGGGATCCGATTCTCTCGATATTATATTTACGAATTCTAATGGTAACAAACTTAATAAATGCATTACCCAATTATTTTTAGGTATGTCTAATCAGCCGATTTGTTTTTCGAATAGTGCTAGACAAATACTAATATCTCCCGATCCGTCGAATCGCGTCATAATATTTTGCGGAGTTTGTTTTCTATTCTCATTATTAGACTCAAGCAGATTTTCTACTGTGGTTTCTCGTCTACAAGTAATTTCTAACCGTCGTAACTCAAATCCTCTTTCTTCCCTCTCTCTTGCGATTGCTATATCTCTTTCTTCCCTCTCTCTTGCGATTCCTATTTCTCTTTCTACCCTCTCTCTTGCGATTGCCATTTCTCTTTCTTCTCTTATGACCTCAAGGCGAGATTTGACAAAATGTTTATCAAAATCCTCAGAGTCTTTAATTAACTTTAAAAGCGCAGGTACTTTGGTATTTGGCAGAACATTGATATCTAACTCTTCGCATAATGATAATAAATCACAAATCTTGGCTTTCGTTAAGCAAGACAGATTTTCTTAATAAACTTCTTCTTTTAAGATATAATAAAATTTCTACTCACAGTTCCTTGGATTACTCAATGGTTGAAATGTTGCAACCACATTACTCAACGTTAGTCCGTAAATCAATCCCGGTTAAGAGCCCCCATTTGTAGGAAGCCGAATGCTGATTACAATCAAATAAATAAACAAACTAATAAAAAAAATACTTTTTAATCATCAAACAAGCTCTTTTGGCTCATACAGCACTTATGCTATTCACACACTCAAAATCTATAGAACACCAACACTCTTTTTATATTTTTCACGTAGTTAATAATTTTTGCGCGTGCAACCTTTTGCAATGCATTTTAAGATCATGAAATGTCTCGTTTTAAATAAAACCAGTGAGTTTATTGGAGTCAGTGACTCACCTGATCCCATATATCTATATATATAATAATAATATAATAATATAATATATATATATAATAATATATAAAATTCTCCTGTCACAGTGTTAGTCACCTAACTCCTCTGAAACCACTCGACCAATTTTAATGAAATTTTCTATGTATATTCGTTAGGTCTGAGAATAGGTTTTTAAGTATGTCTCATACCCCTAAGTCATAAGGGCGGTCCACCCCAAAATGTTTAGCCCCAGAGTGCTATTAATTTCAATCAGGATTTCTGTGTAGATATTAGCGTGTCGAGTCACTTTTCAAATGTGTTTGCCAGATAATGTGGAGAGGGGGGGGGGCGTTAATAAAATGTTGAAAGTCGCACAAGGTTTGCAATTTTTGATAATTGATCGCTAAATGTGGTGCCAAAACGTGACAATTTATTATAAATATATTTCGCGTATAGTTAGAAAATGCCTGGCGTATATTGTAAAACAGTTTTATTAGGCGATTTTAATATAGATTTCTATTCCGAAGAAGTGCTCTGTGGAACAAGAAAGGAAAACACGGTACACTCGTGGATTAGGATGCCCATTCCAAACAGCATTTAAAATGTCTTTGCAGTACAGTTGGAATATGCCTGGCGAAGATTGTAAAACAGTTTCAGTAGGCGATTTTAAGATAGATTTCGATTCCAAAGATGTGTTTTATGGTACAAGAAAGAGTTGATTCCTATTTTAACGCCCCCACTCTCGCCAACCTAAAAAGTCCCCGTACTTTGGCGAGCTTTGCAGTCATGGATCTCTGGGAGTTATGCACAAGTTTCAACGGTACTTACGTATTATCCCAGCGGTCCGCCAAGACAAGCAATTTTTCAGAAAGATAAATGCCAGGCACATGAGATTGTTGATGGTTTGGAATACGATTGGCAACGTATTTAAAATCTACGAAAAAGTAGTTTGGCGGAAGTGACCGCCGGGATAAAACGTAAGTACCGTTTCAACGCACCCAAAAGAACTAGGTGATAACTAAAGTAAACAAACTAGCGATAAACGCGCCAGTTAAGGAATTTGAAGACATTTAATTATTAAAACTACATTAATTGGTTATCCAAAATAAATAAAAATGTAACGGCATGCTGTACTTACATATTGTTCCAAATCGCCATTTTAATTCTAAGTTACGATTTCTACATAAATGCAAAAAATCGTCATGGTAACTGCATATGTTTAATCATCGCCACCTTGGCGAGAGTCGAGGCATTAAAGTAGGAAACAATATATAAAACGGTGAAGTATAGTTGTGATATACTTGGCGAAGATTGTAAAACAGTTTTAGTAGGCGATTTTAAGATAGATTTGGATTCCATAGATGGGTTTATGAAATAAGAAAGAAAAATACAGCACAGTCATGAATAATGATAACACTTTCCAACTTAATGGAATAAGGACGAAAAATAGGGACGACGCATAAATTATGATATGATTTTAATATATAGCACTATAGTGCGTATTTAAAATCTGAAAGTGTTTCAGATTTTCATCCTTTTTTTTGGGGGGGGGGCAAAATTTTTTATGGAATGACTATCAATAAGTCTCAAATCCAAACTATGTCTGTTTGTGGATTAGGTTTGAGCACGCCATGTTTTTCACACGGACAGTTATACATGCTCTCGAGGGGCAAACCATACAGTGGGCATCCAGTTTGTTTGTGTTATCTAAAGATGGGATAACAAAAAATATTGTATACTCTATTGCGTTAAGGGATTGATATTATTTTTTAGTAAAATTATTGTAATTAGCGATATATATAAATTTAAAGAATAAATTACAATGAATTAAAAATATAAATGTTTGGTATTGTGTTATTTTTAATATTCCAGCATCGTTCACACGTCAGATATTTCAAGTAAAGTTTCAGAGTTAAGGCAGGTAATATGGTTTATTGAACATTACATTTCAGTTACAATTTAGAATGAGAAGAGGGGAGGGAGACGGGTACAAGAATCAGCGTGGACTCATTAAGCAGTTCCAGTGGCAGAAGACTCTCGATTTTCGATGTGCGGGAGTATTTACGCTTACCACACCACGTGGTTTGCGAAGACATAACTCCGCCTCTCTCTTATCTCTGATCGAACCACACACATTTACCAACATGACCCGCATCCGGGGCTACAAGGGCGTGGGGACACGTGTACATCTAAAGAACTCAGAATCGACGGCCTGATGTCTGACAAATAACAAAATAAGTAAAACATAGCTCCAGAGCGCGCGTGGCAAGTATGACAGGAAAGCAAAACTTACAGTAAAAGTACCCGCTTGAACAATACCCAAACTATAGTAAAACCCGAATTACCTTTTTATACATTACAATATCCCCCCCCGGCAAAAGAAGTCTGACGAGCAATATCATTGAGGTGGCCAGTCTCTCACTTGCGAGTCAGACGTCCTTGCAACCTAATCTTAAAACTGCGAACTAATCTAATTTTCAAGTTTAGACACCTTAAATTTTTCTGACTAGAATTCTGGAGTTATGTTGTACAACACTTGAGAGGCAGGATGCAGTTTCTAAAATTTGACAAAACATAATGATGCAATAGTACGAAAATCTTACAATAAACTATAAAGCAATCAGTGCGCACAGTTTTTTTCAAAATATCACAAGTAAAATATTTACAACCTAGGTGGGATACAATAATACTGTACAACAATATAGTAATATAATTAAACAAAATGGTATAAACATGGCTGACATTCATTTTCTTTGGCAAATACTTATGTCTTTGGCTTGCATATGGCATAAAGTGAATGGAATGAAAATAACTTGGCAAAATGGAGTAAATTTATTTAGTGTAAAGGCAATGTAAAAAAAAAATGTAAAAATGTGCGTAGTGTGTAGAAAATTTCGGAAACCATAGCTGTGAAACAGCAGTACCGTCACACAGGTATGGGGTATGGTAAATACCACTTGTAGGCATTTAAGTTTGCCCAAACTTTCAACTCTCCATAGTATGACAACAAAAATGGGTTCACATGATCCCGAAAAAGGAAGACAATTGTCAACTACGAAAGAGAAAACTTGGCCATTGCCTCATAGTTTCCAAAAAAAGGGGAAGAAATGACTCAATAGACAGTTGGGAAAAACTGGGGGATTATTGAGAAGAAGTCCCAGCCTAGTCTAAGTCTAGCTTCATTTATTGTTTGCATAATATGTATAAAATATACAAAGAAAAAAGGTGCAGTTTTACTTACACCGCACACACTCGGACTTGGGGACTTCTTCAATGACTAAGAGAAGCGGGTGACAGAGAAAGGTTGGTAGAAGCATAAAAGGAAAAAGGATAGACGATAGACTTTATGTCGAGTATTCAGGGTTCCAAACCCAACACTTAGAAATTTTGAATACTTTTTTATTTTATTTTTTTTTTCTATTTTTCTATTTTTTTTTAAGGATCAATTATTGTTAATTAAATTTAATCACCTTCGTGGGCTAGCTTTAATTTGTCAGGAGGGAAATAAGGTCTTAATTTAGAAGAGTGAACTATTTCCGTAGGTTTCTTAGTATGGTAATTAGGTTTATCAATTTCGAATGTAACTGAAGAACATTTGTTTACAATTGAATACGGACCTGAAAAAGTAGGAGATAATTTACGTGTATTTGGGTAGTTAAATTCTTCATAAATTACAAGATCTCCTGGTTCGAAATTAGCTTCTATGAATTTATTGTCATATCTAATTTTATTTTTATTATGTAATTCTATTGTCTTTTCTTTTGCTAATTTTCGAGCTTCATCAACAGGAGGATAGGTATTTTCCGAAATAGGTGAGTCATATGGCAATTTTCCAAACATTAAATACATGGGTGTAAACTTCGTTACTGAATGAGGTGTGTTATTATATTCACTAATAACCTGCTCTAGTAACTTAGTCCAAGGAATTTTAGAAGGTGAAGAGTAACTTTACATTTTAATCTAGTAACTATGGATTGATTTACCCTCTCTACTTTTCCATTTGTCTGTGGATGATGAGCTGAAGTTAATAGTTGTTTAGTATTGTAGTTCTTGAGGAATTTTTTAAAACGCGAAGCAGTAAAAGCTGCATTTCTATCACTAAGTATCTTTTGAGGAACTTAAATATTGAATATTTGTTTTAGACAGTTTACATAGGTTTCAGTAGTGACACTTTTCGAAGGAAAGGCCCAAACATATCTTGTAGCATGGTCAATTATTAGATGTAGATATTTTTTTGTTGAATTGTAATAGTTGAAACCTCCTACAGTATCAATCGAAAGACATTCAAAGGGTTTATCAGTAGCAGGTACAGCCTGTAACAAACCAAATTTCTTCTGTTTAGGTTTTTTGTTAAATTGGCAAGTCGAACAATTTTTAACATAATTGGAAATATCTTGAGTCATATGAGGCCAATAATAGGAAGGTGAAATTATACTTAACATTTTTTGAACACCAGGATGGCGAAAATTTTCATGTGCATTTTTCATTAAAGTTTTTTTTAAGCTCATAGGCACCACTATTTTTTTGAATCCTTTCTTATTTATGGTAATTAAATCATTAATGATTTTATATTTAGGACCATGCATATTTTCTGCTAATTGTTGAATTTTAATTTCTTCAGCATCTAACAATAAAACCGAGGGTTGAATTAGTTGGAGATGTTGAGAAGGAGGAATCCTTGATAACATATCAGCTTCGACATTTGTTGAGCCCTTTAGGTACTTTATTTCATAGTCAAACATACTTAATTTAAGGGACCAGCGGAATAATCTTCCTCTTAAATTTTTGACATTTTTTAACCAAACCAATGCCGCGTGGTCAGTATGAATGACGAATTTTTGACCGTGAAGGTAATGATAAAATTTATCAAGGGCATCAACGATAGCCAAACATTCTAATTCAGTTATAGTGTAATTCTTTTCATGTGATCGAAGCGATCTCGAATGATATGCAATCGGGTGCAAGATACCTCAGGCATCCGGCTGCTTCAACACAGCTCCAACTGAACAATTTGATGCATCAATAAATACATGGATAGGTAATTTAACGTCGTATAATTGTAACACAGGTTTAGATATCAAAATATTTTTTAAGGTTTCAAAACTTTTCTGACAGTTTGTTGACCAATCCCATTTAGCGTTTTTCTTTAACAAATCATTTAAAGGACGTCTTAACTTTGCATACCGATCAATAAATCTGTTATAAACATTTACAGAACCAAGAAACCTCTGTAGTTCCTTTACGTTAGTAGGTGGCTTCAAATTTTTGATAATTTCAATATTAGCATTATCTGGAGTAATTTGACCTTGTTTAACCTCATACCCCAAAAATTTTATAGTGTCCTTAGCAAAGATACATTTAGATAATTGCAATTTAATATTTTCCTGCAAACAAATTTGGAAGATAGTTTCTAAATGCTGCATATGTTCTTCCATAGAAGAAGAAAAAACCATTATGTCATCAAAATATTTATAGGCAAATTTAATTTTATATTTATTTAATATTCTTCTCATGACTCTGTTGAATATTGCAGGCCCTGTCTTAATGCCAAATGGCAAGACCTGGAACGTATAGAGACCTGGATTAGTTACAAAGGCTAGTTTTTCAATATCTAGAGGGTGGATGGGCACATGCCAAAATCCAGACGCCAAATCAAGAGTTGAGAATATTTTCGCCCCACTTAATTTATCTAATAAACTGTCAATACGTGGCAAAGGTTCGGCATCATTTTTTACTATATTATTTAATTTACGATAATCCACACACAGTCTAGTTTTGGTACCCTCGTCGCGTTTATACGCTAAAGTGACGGGTGCAGCATAGGGGCTATTGCTTTTCTTAATTAAACCAGCTTTTAATAATTGTTCAATCTGAGAATTAATTTCGTCTTCCTCTTTAGGAGAGGTTCGATAAGGCCTGAGGCAAACAGGTAGGTCAGAAGTTAAATTTATACGCTGAGGTTCTACATTAATACGACCAATATCATATTTATTTTTTGCAAAGATTTTCTCATATTTATTTAACAATTCCTCTAATTTTGGGCTAATAGCTTTATAAACAGTCTGAGGGCGAACGCTTTTCTCAGAGGCTTTGATATCGGTTGAAGAAGTGGGTTGATTTAAATGTAGAGACATAGGTAAGGCATTATAATTGTATAAAGGTAATCTAACATTATTTTGAAAAACACATAAATTCACACAATCAATACATAAACAAAACTTTTTACACTCTGGTAAACCCAATATGGCATATGGCAGGTTTGAATATACTATAAAAAATTTTACACACTGAGTAATGTTTCCAATTTCTAAATTAACATAACACACTGTATCAAGTATCAGCAGTCCATCTGCCTGAGTAACATTTAAAGGCGAGACTCTCTGTACTTCTAAATTATATCGTCCAACAAAACTTGGCGGCAAGACAGAGAGTGTAGAGCCAGTGTCTATGACACAGGGAACACTTAAAAATTCAAAATTGTCAATTTTGGGTTGAGTTAATTTTTTCCTTAGGTACCCGGGTACAGTAAATAGTCATAAGTTCTCTTCTCTCGAGGTCTCAGTACTATTATTTTGTGAATTTAAAATAGTGGTGTTCGAAGTCATATTCGGGTGAGTCATATTTGGTGTCGCGTATGGGTTTGTCGCAATTTGGTTGTTACTTTTAAAGGGACAATTATGCGTCCAATGGAAAGCATTACTTATCCCTAGCCCCTCACAATTTCTACACGGAGTTCTAGGTAGTGTGCTTTCCTGGTAATTGACATTATTTTGGTGGTGTAAACTTTGAGGACTTTGAGATAGGGGTCGAAAACGGGGCCAATTGTTTATTTGGGTTCGCCCTTGGGTTGAATTATGAATTGGTTGACGCCAATTTGGTCGGTTATAAACAGGAGCATAGTAGGATCTAAAATTCCGAAGCTTGGGTGTAAAGTAACTAGAATTTTGTGCATTATTGGGCGAGGAGGTAAAGCTTGCCTGTTGGGGCGGTTCGTGAATTTTAATTAATTTTGACGCTACCTTAAGCCACTCGGTGGCACTACTGGGTGGTTGCAGGGTTAAAAGAGCTCTCACATTACTAGGAAGACCATTGGTCAATCCTTCTAATATTATATTATTAGGTAGCCCCAATTTTCTACCTATTTCTAATTTTTCATGAAAATAAGTTATAAGATTCGAAATTTTTTCTAGTTTTAAATTTGTAAAATCCATGAAAGTAAAGACGGTACATGAAATATATTTTTCTCTCAGTATTTCAATCAATTCTTGCCAATTATTACAATTTGCTATGTTATTTATGTATGTTGTATGTTGTTAAGGCAGAACCCTTAAGAAAGTTTCCTATATTTTGAAATTTCCAATCTTCGTCTTTATTTTGTTGTAAGCAACACCGTTCGTAATATGCTATCCAACTTTCAAAACTCATATTATCTTCAAAATTAAAGGGGGCAATAAACTCATCACTTTTTTGCAGGGACATAGTGGCAATAGTTTGTGTATTTTCTTTACCATCTAACGACATGCTGAAATTTTTTTCTAAATTTTTACCTGAACGGAGAAGCATTTAATAATTGCATTCAGAAATTTTATTTAGCAACATTAATAATAATACTGCAATAAATTTACAAAATCTTACCTTAATGAAAATACTATATTAATGGGAAAAAAATGCAGATATATCACTTTTTTTTTTCATCAACACTAAAATAGCACTTTAAAATAACACACACACAATTAATAACCATTTAAATATAATACTCTAATGTTCACTTCAACTCTAAAATAAAAATCGCTTACTTTTACGAAAGAAATCAATATCCGCAAGTTGAAATCGTCATTCTTCAACAATAAACAAAACACACACAAAAAAATATCTTCTCTCACAAGTTCAATGCAGGCAGGAGGAGTTTCGTTCAACCTAAGTTATACGCACAAAAACAAAAATATTCGGCACGGAAAAAAGGGGGAAATAATTCACCAGTTGCACACACTTCTCGTGGGGGCCTGTTGGGTGCAGAAGTAATGATGACAAGAGTTTCTCTTGGTTTGCGGCGAATTTGCGAACTAAAAAAATGAATTAGGAGGCGCAGATTTCGGTATGATGAGCGCTGCAGAAATACGGCATAGGCTGTTCATCAATGCAGACGTTCTTCCATTTCGGCATTAACGGCGTAGAACGTGCAGGATGTTCTGTGAAGTACTTCAGAAGATAACCTGACTCATCAGTCGGTGTTGAAATCTCCCACAGCAGGGCTCGACGAAGTTGGCCGGCGGAGAGCGGACTCAAGGGAGTAGGCCATCGGCTGGTCGGCGAAGAGGCGCGCTGCATCTCCGGCAAACGATGGGCGATGAACCCGTCTCCCGGACTATTGAGCGTTAATTTTTTACAATTTAAAAATTTTAATTGGCACACAGGCAGTCATCCTGTCGACTATTTGTGACGTCAGATATTTCAAGTAAAGTTTCAGAGTTAAGGCAGGTAATATGGTTTATTGAACATTACATTTAAGTTACAATTTAGAATGAGAAGAGGGGAGGGGAGACGGGTACAAGAATCAGCGTGGACTCATTAAGCAGTTCCAGTAGCAGAAGACACTCGATTTTCGATGTGCGGGAGTATTTACGCTTACCACACCACGTGGTTTACGAAGACATAACTCCGCCTCTCTCTTATCTCTGATCGAACCACACACATTTACCAACATGACCCGCATCCGGGGCAACAAGGGCGTGGGGACACGTGTACATCTAAAGAA
This sequence comes from Cheiracanthium punctorium, assembly GCA_038373885.1. Classification (NCBI taxonomy): domain Eukaryota; kingdom Metazoa; phylum Arthropoda; class Arachnida; order Araneae; family Cheiracanthiidae; genus Cheiracanthium; species Cheiracanthium punctorium. The sequence continues at coordinate 26,141 of JAWZYV010016141.1, read as the reverse complement.
CTCAGAATCGACGGCCTGATGTCTGACAAATAACAAAATAAGTAAAACATAGTTCCAGAGCGCGCGTGGCAAGTATGACAGAAAAGCAACACTTACAGTAAAAGTACCCACTTGAACAATACCCAAACTATAGTAAAACCCAAATTACCTTTTTATACATTACATATATACACATATACCAAGAATATTTACACCAATATTTATTGAATCCTTATGGACTAAACATAATTTCTCTATTTACAAAAACGATAGAGCTTTTATTTTAAAATAGAAGGAGGGACAAATTTTATTGACTCGCTATCGCCACAGTGGCTAGAGCACAGTTCCCAGTTTTATTTGTACAGTGGAACCTGTCTAATGGGACTACCCTTGGGAAGAACAAACCTGGTCACCTTATACAGACGGTCACCTTATACAGACGGTCACCTTACAAAAGTGGTAAAGTATGATGGTTGTAAAGCGAAATTGCATTAAAGTTGTCACTATAGACAGACGATCTCTTTACCAAGGTGGTCACTTTAGCAGGTTCCACGGTATTTGAATGGACGGCGGCACACTGATACGGGGGAAAAATCTTCCGTTGCTCTGTCCATTTTATAGGGGACGGAGTTTGCGTTTTAATGCAGAAATCTTTTATCCGTAAACCCCGAATTGCCATTAAAAAGTCGCAAAATTTGCGACGAGAATGCCCTCTTACCCACTGCAGTCACGTTAGACGCAGCGGTAATCGCCATCGGCCTTAAGTGATGCTGAAGCATAGATGAACACTCCAACCCTCCGCAATATGCACAACTTTCATTCTTTCAACTGCTCTCATAAGTTGTACACACCACCCAGACGTATGGGTACAAATCCTCATTATAAAAGTAAAACATATTGTAAGATGTCAGACAAAGCGAGTACCTGGCAATGCATAGCTGGTCTGGTTTTAAAAAAGAAAGCTCAAATTGTAAATAGCAGGTAATAGTGATAATAGTTGTAAAAAGCAATTGAGGTTGGTTTACTACAGTCCTCACAGAAAAAGATGGGAATTACTTAATCTGGAAAACTTAATGCCGTCCTAAAATACGAAAATGTATGCTGTGATCACTGTAATTGTACGGTGGCTGTGAAATGACACAAAAACTACGTCAATGTGACTGGCGATCAAAAAGAAAGAACTTTATGGTATGCAGACAAAACTTTTCTCTTTCGAAAAATGCCCGATTTCTACATCATATAATTCTCTTTGTGAGGTTTAATTTATAGCATTAATATACAGTATATACCACATAAATAACATTACATGATGTTGACAATAATTTTATCTTGCATTTTTCAAAGCGTGGACAATGCATTAAGGCAGTTATGTTACACACGACTTTATTAAATTTTACCTAAATTAAAAAACCTACATGAAACAATGGATGCATCATTTATGTTTAAAAGCCAAAAATGTACCCTGCTCCGGTGAAAATCATGTCGCTTTTGTAAATGAAAACGTTCGTGATGTAACTTCTGAGAAAAAACTTATTACCCTTATTGAACTCTTAATGCAGTATCACACTTGTTACATAAAAGTGACGTTTATCACACTGTCAATTCGCACTAAATAAATAACTAATTTCATTTTTCATTTTTTACAGATTACAGTTGACCCCTTTATAACATGGGTCTACAACATGAATTCTTAGAACACGACGAAAACATTACGATCGTTTTCGTGTAACACGTTAAAAGAGACTCGTACAGCACGGTGAAATGAGACATATGTTCTGATATTATGACGCCTTAGCTCCTGTAATTAACATTCCTTTTGAATGGCAACACCAAACATCATTGCATTTTTACGGAGCGCGAATAAGTTTTGCCGCGATTATACCGCGCAGTTCGCACTCCAGGTGGAGTATAGCGCAGGACCCGTACAACACGGATTCCTATAACACGGAATGTATCTACCGTGTTAGGGAATCTACTGTAGTTGCATAGTGTCAAATTCAATAGTTAAGAAAATTCTGGGTTGCCGTATTTAGTAATATTTCATCTTGGTGGCCGATATTTCTTGATTATATATATTTAGATATATTTCTTGGTGGCCGAAATGTATTAAAACCAAATATCCGAACTGTATCAAAAGTAAAATTTACTAAAAGAAAATTCTTTAATTTTGTATAACCCTCAGAACAACTTCGGAGTTTGCCATCTATGACGGTTTTTCAAGACGTGACAACTTATGCTTGCGTACAGTGGCGTAGCCAAGGAGGGGATAGGGTGTCACAACCCGCCAAGCGGAGTTTTTTGCCATACAAAATGTATATTCTTCACTCCCTTATCGCACACACGTGTACATATATGTGAGTTGCAGTAGTCGTAACATTCCCATGAAAAATTTCGGTCTACTCCTGCTTAATCAATATACTTCAGGATTGCAATCTCCGCGGTAAAAAAATTGTCTAAAAATGTGACACCAGAAAATTCTGATTAACGCAAAGGGGTTACACAAATACGCGCCGGACATACGCTCTTGCTTCCGGAGGAGCAAATACATTAGAGGGTATGTGCTGCTCCGGATAATCTGCCACCAAAACCGCAAAAATGACATAAAAAATGACATCCACACTCGAAGGAAATAAAATTAAAGGTATATAGAATTGCATAAAAACTTCGATTATTTTTAAGGTGCAAGTCTGTTATAGTTCTATCTGTTTCACAATTGATGCGTTTCACTTTTTCGATTCTTAAAAGCTGTAGAAATTAGTGGTTTCACTTAATTGTAAAATTTAACAACTTAAGTGGCAACAATGGATTCCGTTGCTACGGAAACTATAGCAATGTTAAAAATAGAGCATGAAATGAGTTATTCATGTTTACTTTGCTAGAACTGCCATATTGGCGAAATTAACGCCGCCAGTCGATGGCCAATAGCTCAAACCACAAATTAAACTTGACACTAAAGGCAATACGCAATACTTTGTTTGGCGGAATTTAAAAAAAAAAAAATATCTATGCATACGCTAGTAACATCGGCTCATCTCAATTGTGGAATGGAATTAATAATACGTACAGAGCTGCACTACATTTGAATATTTTTCGCCAACTTTGCTAAGAAATGTACTAAAGTAGGAATCAACACACATTTCAATTCGTGAAACAAAAAATATATTAGGCAATATTAATTATGCCTTTCTAACAGCTTCTAGTAAAAGAAACTTCCGTAGCGCTGCTTTAACAAATAAGAATCAATTATTTATTACACAGTACTTCGATCACCAAAATGCCAATATACACCATTTTGCGGGAATTTTTGTTTTCAGGAATCATTCGAAGCATTGATTTAACAGCAATCAAAATGGGAAATAGTTATCTATCATTTATATGGTTCGATCGCCAAAATTTAATGCAGGCATATTATTGATAAGCAGCAGTTATTTAAATTATTAAATATAGCGGGTTTTAATCACCGTGAACTACCATGTACAAAATGCGAGAATTTCAATTTTCTGAAATTCGGCAGAATTCCTCTAACTTAAATCAGTTTACTTAATTTGGTGAAAATTCTATAGATCGTTTAAAATCGCCTTAATAACTGCATTATTTCTGTATGAAAAATCGAAGTATAGCGCCGTAAAATTTATACTCCCAGTCGTTTAGGAGGAGATGATGTTACACACAGACACACAGACAGACGCACACAGATTTTAATAGTATAGATCTTACATTAAGCATTAAAATTAAAATACCTTTCTCATACAAAATTATTCAGTCTGATCTATTTCCTTATCGTATTATCTAATTAGTCATGGTTAAAATCTATCATTTGTCGTAAAATTATATTTTTTTATCTCAAATTATTAAAATATTGCTATTCATGGGTAAATTCACCAGAAATTTTTACCAGCTTTATTTTGTGAAAATGAAACATTTAAGTGTAGGCCAAATGATGACGTCAAAGCTTGGTGACGTAGGAGTTGTAAGGCTTTCTATATCTAGGAGGTGTTGCTTATGAGCATCGGCCTTAACTTGATCGGTATAGGGTGCACGATAGTTCTGCCCCCCCCCCCCCTTCCGAGTTTTCTTTCGACGGTTCTTGCAGCAGACAACATACTTATTTAGTTGTGATATACCCTGTCTAATTATACACTGGGAGAAAAAGTATTAGGAAATCAATGAATCATCCTAATGAAAAACGGAGCCCCCCCAGATGGTTTCTCTGGATCCGCCCCTGGCTATACTCCCCCTTATTTTAAATTGTCGCATTTTGGCACCAAACTCAGCGATCCATTATCAAAAATTACAAACCTTGTGCGACTTTCAACATTTTATTAACGCCCCCCCCCCTCCACATTATCTGGCAAACACATTTGAAAAGTGCATATCTGCAAAGCCTGTCGACAAGATCGCGTAGACAAAAAAAAACGGGATTGGGTGAAATAGCACCCAGTGCTATAAAAAAGGGGATTTAAAAATGAAACTTTATATGGTTTGAATCATGACCAGGCCCGGACTGGCCAGTGTGTACGACTGTCTGCAGACGGGTGGGCCCCTAACCTCGGCGGGCTCCCAAACAGAAAAAAAGAAAGAAAATAAAAAAAGCGTTTTATACTGATAGCACTTAAAAGAAGTTTGACACTTGCAAAATTTTTTGTAGCTGAAATTGCGCCCTAGAAAGCTTCCAAACACTTTATTTTAAATGTAGTTCTCAAAAATTTTTGAGAGAGGGTTCCAGAATGAGCAAGGGATTAATTAATATGAATGACGCATATTAGTTAATAGATCAATATTTTATTAATGCATTATCAATCATAATTAATTAATAATAACACCATTCCTCCCACCATACCCTGAAAGTTAACATATCCTAATATTTATTGGTTACACAATAACCCGGGCCCCACCCTCCCAGTCCGGGCCTGATCATGACCGTACAGTATCATTATTTATATTTTCTTGAATCAAACTGAATGTTTCTAGAATTCCGTTAATTGCCAATCTGAAAGTTAAATACTCTCGCTATCCTGGAAAGGCTGTTATATATGTATATGTACTCAAGCACGGGCAAAACCAGTTTATTTTCAATGTTTCAAAATATTTACCTGTCCAATTACTGGCGGGGGAACTTATTCTCTGAAGCCTTCGGGGTTTCGCGCGCTCCATGATTGATTTTTTGAAAACAGGATTTAAAAATCCGATAGTAATATACTCTCACATTTTCATCTCTCTCAGAACAATCCTATTCCTTTATAAGCAAACAAGGAAAGTCCCCTACCATGCACTCTGGAAAATGGCGCTCGCGGTATTTGTAAACTTGCGTAAAACTCTCTGGTCAACTGAATTATTAACCGCACATTTACGATTCCGAGATGGCAAGGGTTTGTAGAAGGGGCAAAACCGCAAATAAAAGACAATAGCAAAACATGACGTCTAGCAGTTTGTTTGCCTGGGGTAAGGTTATTGTTTTACTGATTTTCTCGTGGAGACAAACACTCGAATCGTTAAAACGAACGATCGCCTAGCGGTATAATTATTTTCACGCTATTTGCATTTAGCGTTTAAAGTTGTTTATTCCGAAGATTATGGTACCGGCTGGGAGAATACTCTTTACGTAGGGAGCAGCCGTTTCGGGAGATAAACTGTCCTAAGATCGTCCGTTTCTTGGAGTGCCGCAGTGCCTAGGGTGTACTGGATAGTAAACAGGGAAGACCAAAGGGCTTGTAATTCTTTAAAAAAGTCCCCCCCCCTTTGCGTATGGCAATCGAACCTTGTTAACGCGAATATTCAAAAGGAACAAATGTTTGCTCGAGTTAAAAGTAGTTAGTGTAATAATGGGGATAATGAACAAATCTTATCGTCGTCGTAAACAGGATAGCATTTTTACAGAGTAAAACAGATTATCTGCTTTACTCTGTAAAAACACTGTATATGTGCAAACACATGTTATAGGATGCAGTCAGTCTAATTGCAAATTTTCTTTTTCTAATGGCTGGGTCAGCGGCCTCATTGAGGCTTGACCAAAGCTATAGGGTTTCAGGTGTTAGTCATTTCATGATGAGGGCGCCTATTAGAGAGAAAAATGTTTCGTTTGAACATGGAGAACATAGGAGCCAAGAACAGAATTTACGTGCTCCCGCTCCCATTAGAGTGCTCGGTCCCACAGCAGTTCAGCAGAGAGAAGAGTTTGCCTCTCAAACACTGGACAACACGATGCTGCGCCACTTTCAGTGTTCTTACGGGAATGGAGCTTAGTAACTGGGTGGGTAATTGCGGAACTAAGGGCAATTATTAAAACTAGTGGTCGCCCAGTGGTCGAAATTCGACCGTAATATATTACGGTCGATTATGCTATATAATCATTGCTTATAACGTTTTTTTTTTTATTTTGTTCTATTACGTCAGTTGCGAACGTGTACAAATACGTCCCCAGCAAACACACTACTGCCCGCAAAATGACGGCCGGGTACCCGTCGTGCTGACAAAGTGCCGTATACCGGGAGCAAGGTAGATTGCCATCGTCTGGAAGTCACTGGAGTACCACGTACCAGTGTCTCAAAAGTGCATATGCGCCAGTACATAACTAGTAACGGCGAACTGCCATGTGTCTATGGCATGCACAGAAAAGTTAACGGCGTGGTACTGCTTAAAATGTACCGGGCCAGCACTATTTGGCAGTAATGGGCCTGTATATATTTCGTAGTGTTGGCATAAAATTTCGTTATTTTAATTAAATAACATTGTTTCACATTCATACTGTGTAGAAGTGTTAGGGGATATAAGTTCCGGGCACCCAAAGGCAGGGTCACTGCTAAGATTTTTTTTTTTTTTTTTTTTTTTTGAGGGGGGGGGGGGTGTAAGGGAGAAGTTCATATTGTGCCTTCCAATATTTTAATACTAAAAACTAAAATAATACAAACGTGTTCAGTATGCTATAAAAATGTTTACTACACCGACAGTGAAACCTCCACTCTGTATATGACAGTATATAACCCCCACTATGTACAGAATTATTAATTTTAATCTTAAAATTTTTATAATTTATATTAAATTTTACAATTTTGCTAAACTTTTCTTGAAAAACATATTTGGAGACTTTTTTCTACGTTAAGCCCCTTTTAAAATCTACCGAATTAGGGTACAGAAGTATGTTAGAGCGTATTACATGAAGACCAGTCAGGGTTTAATTTGCATGAGAGATCAGCTCCTGTACTCTTTTTTTAAATTTTAGATTAAATTAAAATTTTTAAAAGCCTACATACTTGCTTCTATTGATATTTTTTTTATTATATTAAATATAGCAGTGACAAAACAAAAGATTACTTAATTTTTAATATAAATTAGGTAATTGATGCTTAAACTTACAATAAAACACATTAGAGCTCCTGCAGTTATTCTGCAATTATTAAGCAATAATGAACCAGTATTTTCATGTAACAGTCAAAAATAGAAAGTACGGAATGGGGTTCATTTAGGAATTTTATTTTCTTTATGCGGTTTCGATTGCTCTCGAATCAAATGTTTTATTTCCGCACCCTTTTACGGGGCCTCCAGTATGAAACTAGAAGCACGAGTTCCATATGTCTACGGAGGAATGCTAAGTTAACTTACTTCTCACGGCTGCGAGATAACGCTGCAAGAATCGAACTGCTATCGTGGATTTGGCTATATTAATTCATATTATTTATACGAAGTACAAATGAATTTTTTATGTATTTGAAGAAAGAAAATAAAAATCTGCTTGTCTATTTTAATCTGAGATATGCAAGATAGTCTATATATATATATGGATGTGTGTGTATAATGCACATAAAATATTTCTAAAACGCGAAGTTAATAGTGTGTGTGTGGGCGGGGGAGGAGGGTCTCCAGCTAGCTGCTTTGAAAATTGGCGAGTTTCATTAAAACGGAAGTGGACGTTTTCGTGTCCAATAGGTATAGTAACCCTCTTTTCTTTTGATGTGTCATTTCGTTTCGCAAATCTTGAAACGTTGAGCGGGAGGCCAGCTACATATGATGTAATACGTATGAAGTACGCTTTTTAGGATACAAAGTTTTTCCGGTCGTTATTACAGAGCTTTCGAGAAGGTTATTGGTATAGACAAGTGAGATTTCTCTGTTAGCAGCAATAATAATTATAATAACATTTGCTTGGACAGGGAAATCTCGTTAGTTAAGGATATACAGCAAGTGGATTTTACAGTTTTACAGTTGGATTTTACAGTTTTTAAACAGTCGGGAAAATATTACAGGTAAATTTTTTCTTTCACTGTTTTTAATGTGCACATGTTGTCCACCGTTGACTTTTGCAACTAATTTATTGATTAGGCGACTTTTTGAACCAAAAAACATCATTTTCATACTGTTTTCAAGTTTTGGCTACTTGTCCCTTACTCCAGGCGACTAATTTGAAAATCTGGTGTTGGTTTTTGTCAACTCCCTTTTATTTTAACCCATTTGTGCCTGGATATTTTTGTGACTTCTTCGAATTTTACTGATAACAGAAATAATAGATAAATTTCTGATGTCAACTTCTTGAACAAGGGATGATTTCTTTTAAAATCATTATGCATAAAAATCGATATATCAACATCTTACTTGGTCATGTTAAAATATTTTGTAGGGTTGAGGCTCAATACTCATGAACAAAGGTTAGGAAAAATAAATAACGTTTTCGACTAATAGCGAAAATGCCGTCCCAAAAAAGGGACACTAGGCATAAATGGGTTAAAGTTGCTATTGAGCTTTCAGCAAACATTCTAATCTGTTTTTTTTTTAATCGTGCTATAAAAATAAATCTATTATATGTTCTATTATATATATATATATATATATATATATAGTATGAAAATATATTTCCAAATATTGGCGATATTTTTAGAATTTATGCATGGAACAGTGTAGAAATAGAAAAATTATAATTATTATGACAATTAATATTGTTACGAAAATCGCCGAGTGGGTGTATTTTGAAACAGTCCAATCAGCACAGTAAACAAAATAACACTTTATTCACGGCTCGCAGCTCAATAGCTCAAAATAATACAGGAAACTTTAAAATGCGCTAACAAAATTCATAAATAAGCACAACAATAACGTTATTGATTTCACAGAATCAACCGTGCGCTTCAAAGTCTATCACTCAACTGAACTCCCCGGAGAGAAATCCTAGCGCTTTTATAGAGATGATGACGTCACCAGAATTGCCGAGAACTTTCTGGAACAATCTTATCAAATTGAAATATGGTCTCGAGACATGAATTTTCTAGAAGCCACCATTTGTCGCCAAGGTCGCCAAGTCTCCAAGACTACAGGGTTACCGTTATCGGAGAACTCCGCTATTATGCCTGAAAAACTAGTTTCACGGCGGCGCATGCAATACGGGAGCAAATTAAGTTATTATTTCGCGACACTGCTCCCCTCTTTAACAAAACTGACGACCCGGCAGTCTAATCACGCAACATTATGATCAGTAGCACCATATGGAGCTAAACGATTAATGTGAATGACTTTCGGTTTTGAATTGGGCGACTTTTGGACCCTGTAGATAACATCATTCAATTTCTTGTCAACTGTATAAGTGAAAAAACACTCGTGAAAAAACACTCAAAATACTGGTGTTAAACGATAAAGTAATTAAAAAACTTTGTAAAAAACACACATAAGAAGTAAAAGGAAAAAGGATACGCGTTTCGTTCAAAAATTGTTTTGAACTTCTTCAGTCCAAGCTCTTCGACGTAAAGAACACAGGGAACTGAAAAGAGTCAAACTGACTCTTTTCAGTTCCCTGAGAGTCAACTGAAAAGGTCATTCCCAGTTCTGTTGCAACTTAGGACTCAGACCTCTCCTTCGTTTTGGGTTATACAGCCAAACTTGATCACTCTCCTTAAATTGGTGATTCGTTGCTTTGGCGTCGTAACGAATCTTCATTCGGTCACTCGCCAAATTGATTCGCTCTCTGGCAAACGAATGAACTCTTTCTAATCGTGCTTCTAAATTACTCATGTAGTCATTCCGTGAGGAGGGCGTATCACATGGTCGTCCGAAAACAATATCACTGGGTAATCGAAGAGGACGGCCAAACAACATCTCTGATCGAGAATATCCGGTCGTCTCATGAACCTCACTTCTGTAAACCAGGAGGAACAGTGGCAAATATGTATCCCTGTCGGTTTGATTCTTCGAAACAAATATTGAAAGATGATTCAAAATTGTTCTATTGTGCCTCTCGACCATGCCATCGGACTCGGGATGTAACGGTGTTCTTCGAGTCTTCGTGATTCCCAAATATTCGCAGAGTTCCGAAAACAGTGCTGAATTAAAATTTGTACCTTGATCCGAATGTAACATCATAGGCACTCCATAATAAGAGATCCAGTTTCTAACGAGTTCTTCAGCTACAGTTGAAGCTTCCTGATTCGGGATGGCAATCGCTTCTGGCCATTTGGTAAAGTAATCCATCAGGACTAAGACATATCGATTGCCTTTCGATGTTGTAGGCAGGGGTCATAGGATATCTAAAGCCACTCTTTCGAAAGGCGCGCCAACGTTATAGCGCTGCAAACGACCCTTGGTTTTTATTTTCGGTCCTTTCCGAGCACCGCAATCGTGGCATTCTCTACACCATTTTTCAACATCGGCGCGAAGTCGATCCCAATAAAATCGCTCCCTGGTTTTATTTAACGTCTTCATCACTCCAAAATGTCCTCCACTTGCACTATCATGAATCTCCCGCAGAACCTCTGGAATTCTGCTACGTGGGAGAGTTAATTGCAATCGACTTGATCTTCCGTCATCGCTCTCCCATTTCCGATATAAAACACCGTCCTTAAGATGTAAAGAATCCCAAAGAGCCCAGTATCGCTTTGTAGCGGGACTCTCTGGCGCAATCTCTTGCCAAGACGGTCGATCCGCGGAATTTAGTTTCTTCTCCAAAATTGGCCTAATATTGGAATCTTCTAACTGTGCTCTCTGGACTTCCCTCGAAGCCCACCGATCCACAGTCATTGCAGTCAAAACCTTCACGAAAGAATCCGTCTCCGTCCCGTACTTTTTCTCGGCGTTCACGCAGTGTTTACAGTCCTCTTTACAAGGTCGTCTGGAGAGAGCGTCTGCATTTCCGTGCGAAGTTCCTTTGCGATGTTCGATTTCGAACTCATACTCCTGCAGCCTTTGGATCCAGCGAGCTATCTGACCCTCAGGTTCTTTAAAATTCAAAAGCCATCTCAAGGAAGCATGATCAGTCCGGAGAAGAAATTTCCGTCCATAGAGGTAGTGATGGAAATGCTCAATAGATTTAACAATAGCCAGTAATTCCTTACGAGTGACACAATAATTCCTCTCTGGCTTACCCAAGCTCTTGCTGAAGTAAGCTATGACACTTTCACCGTTTTCTGTTCTCTGCAAAAGCACGGCTCCTATCCCTTCATTACTGGCATCTGTATCCAAGATAAAGTCTTTGTCAGTCCGGGGATATGTCAAAATAGGAGACGTCGTTAACGCCTGCTTTAAACTAATGAACGATTTCTCGCATTCCTCTGTCCAATTAAAACTTGCTTGGGCTTCAGTCAATTTATGTAAAGGTCTCGCTATTGTTGAGAAATTCCTTACAAAGCGGCGATAATAGGTGCACAGTCCGAGAAAACTTCGCAGTTCATGTACCGTTTCCGGACGAGGCCAATCGACAACTGCTTTAACTTTTTGTGGATCAGTCTTAACTCCGTCTGCAGAAATAACGTGACCAAGATAAGTAACTTCCTTACGTAAAAATTTGCATTTCTTCGGGTTTAGTTTAAGGTTAGCATTTTGTAATCTTAGAAACACTTTACGAATATTATTTAAATGTTCTCCAAACGTTTTTCCCACTATAATAATGCCATCTAAATATACTAAGCAGGCCTCAGACGAAAGTCCACGTAATACAGTTTCCATTAGTCTTTCGAAAGTAGCGGGGCATTGCAAAGACCGAAAGGCATTACCTTAAAGTGCCAGAGTCGTTGTCCGGTGGTAAAAGCTGTCTTTTCTTTATCTTCAGGTCGGATTTCGACTTGCCAATACCCGCTCTTTAAGTCCAACGTAGAGAACCACTGGCTTCCATTCAAAGCATCTAAAGTGTCATCTATTCGCGGGAGGGGATAGCAGTCTTTCCTCGAAATATCGTTCAGTTTCCGATAGTCGACACAGAAACGTGTCGATCCGTCCTTCTTTTTAACAAGAACGATAGGTGAGGCCCAAGGCCCGACGATTCCTCTATTATGCCACCGTCCACCATTTCTTTAATCAGGCGTTCAGCTTCCTCTCTCTTTGCAAGAGGCAAACGTCATGGATACTGCTTGATTGGTGGATGATCACCTGTATTAATTTTATGTTGTGTCACATTGCAGTGGCCCACGTCAGCGTCACCGGTAGAGAATAAGTTTTGGAATTCCTGGAGTAATTTTTGCACTGCTATTCGCTGTTCCTCTTAAATCCACGAGTGCGGCGGCTACCAAGACTCCTTTTAAGGAGAACTGGCTAGGAAAGTTCGTTACGACATACCGGAAATGTCCAGAGGCTTCAGGAACGCCTTGGATAAGAAATTCAGATCTCGCTGGTATAGTCGTCTTCTCTTTCGCGAATATAGAACATGATTTTGAAAACTGCTCGCTTTCTGAAAACAAGGGAATTTCCTCCCCTCCTGTCCGTATCTCGTTCTTCTCTAAGTCTACGGTAAAGTTAAATTTTTGAAGGAAATCCAACCCAAGGATACAAGGGTCAGTGATGTTAGCCACGTAGACCCTGTGCCGGAATTTCTTGGATCCACATTCAATGGATACATCCAGTTTCCCTTGTATCTCTGTCTTTTCACCGGTAACAGTCTTAATAGAGACGCTTGGAGACAGAGCAATTGTTCCTTCAGTTTCATGGCGAAGTCCGATTTTAGAAGAGTGACGTTCGCACCCGTATCCACTAGCATCAAACAAGGGATACCACAAATAGTTCCTTCAACGTACAGTCCAGTTTCTCCTCCGCTAAGTGCGGAAACTTCCAATTTCTCTTCAGGGGCTTTATTCAGGAAAGGCAGCCTCCGCCCCGCAAGACGCCCAAGACCTAGTTTTCCTGTTTGGGAGAAGTCACGTCGCATTCTCTCTGCAGGTGTCCCCTTTTGTGACATCTCCAACAGGACACGTTCGGATTACTTCGGGGAGAGCCCCTTTTCCCAACAGCGAGACTATCCGATAATTCCTGGAGTGCCTTGAGTACAGAATCCAGTTTATCATCCTTCTCCTTGGCGGCGTCTCCCTCTATATCCACAGACCTTACATGCCTGGGTGTTTTCGAAACAGTTCTCGCAGCTTCATATTTCATGCTATACGCCAGAGCTGCTTTCAAATCTTTCGGGTCTACCAGTCTCGTAGCATGTTGTGTATCTTCGTCCCTGATAGCGTCGACGAAGTACTGGGTTGCTAAACTTTCTCGAACATCTAGGGGACATTCCGCGTAAGCTCAACATCGAGCATCAATCGCTCAACATCGGCGGCTAATACCTGTAGACTTTCTCCAGGCCTTTGTCGCCTTGCTTTCAATTCAGTCCTATAAAACTGGGTAAGATGGCTGTTTCCAAATCGAGATTCGAGAGCCTTTTCAACGGTCGGTAGGTCGTTCAACTTGTCATTCGGTATTCCTAGAAGAATCTCAGCAGCTGATCCTTGCAGAGAGGCCACAAGTTGACTGGCCTTGAAGCTATCTGTCCATCCATTTGTAGAGCTCACGACGTCAAACTGAGTCTTAAAAACAGTCCAAGATGTTTCGCCGTCAAATGTTAAATGCTTTACAGTCGGTCTAGAATTAATTATTTCTCCACTTGCCAAAATATTACTTGGCTTCCTCTCAAGATCAGAAAGTCTCTTTTCAAAATCGCTGATTTGTCCTTGCACATCATTGATTTGTCCTTTGACATCGCCGATTTGTTCTTGCACATCGCTTCGTACTCCCTCGACTCTTTCATGCACAGATTCTATTTGAGTCTTCATTTCTTGTCCTGAACGCGTTTTCTCTCGTAGACTCTCTAGTCCCGTACAGATCTTCTCTTCCAGACTCTCCTGTCTGAAAGACATCTTTGACATATCTTCTTTCAGACTGTCTTGACCCGAAGACATCTTTGACATATCTTCTTTCAGACTGTCTTGACCCAAGGACATCTTTGACATATCTTCTTTCATATCTAGCATCATAGCAAACAGTTTTTCCATTTTATCTTCCATGGCTGCTCTGGTTATTGGCATTCAAACAGATCCAGATCCCACTTCCTGACACCAATGTTACGAAAATCGCCGAGTGGGTGTATTTTGAAACAGTCCAATCAGCACAGTAAACAAAATAACACTTTATTCACGGCTCGCAGCTCAATAGCTCAAAATAATACAGGAAACTTTAAAATGCGCTAACAAAATTCATAAATAAGCACAACAATAACGTTATTGATTTCACAGAATCAACCGTGCGCTTCAAAGTCTATCACTCAACTGAACTCCCCGGAGAGAAATCCTAGCGCTTTTATAGAGATGATGACGTCACCAGAATTGCCGAGAACTTTCTGGAACAATCTTATCAAATTGAAATATGGTCTCGAGACATGAATTTTCTAGAAGCCACCATTTGTCGCCAAGGTCGCCAAGTCTCCAAGACTACAGGGTTACCGTTATCGGAGAACTCCGCTATTATGCCTGAAAAACTAGTTTCACGGCGGCGCATGCAATACGGGAGCAAATTAAGTTATTATTTCGCGACAATATTAATTACAATATTTTTCCCCCTTAATTCTTTTTTCCCCCTCTTTCCTTAGTACTTCCTAGCTATTAAAGCTTGTACTGCGTTGCTCATAGGTTAGCTATACTCGAGTTTTTTTTTAATTTTTTATTTATTTATTTTTTAAAATATTATTATTATTATTTCCCCTCCCCTTCCATTCACTGAATTTCTTGATAATTTAACATAGTTTTGGCAGCATTTTGTCTGTTTTTCTTTCTCAACTTTTTCTCCTTGGCTCTAGCTGTTTTATTTTTATTTTTGTCGATTAATTTTCTCGGTTGGCAACGATTTCTAGTCTTGTCTGTTCTTCCTCCTTCATGTTTGGTTAGCACCCATGCTGTTTTTTTCTTATAGCTATGGTCGTACCCCCAGGTTACGTAAAGCGACTTCTTTTGTCAGGTAACCTGCAGAAACCTAGCTATTTTTGTTTTTTCTTTAAATTGAAATGTGAGTACGGTGGTACTTGATGTTTCGGTGATACATGTAAGTTTTTGGGAAACGATGGGAATCATTCGTAATGGCGGCTACGAATGATCACGCACACGCAGACCGTCTCTTTGTGTCGGATCGACAGAACGGTATTCAGTTCCTTGTAGACACGGGCGCCTCGGTCAGCTGTCTTCCGGCGCATATTTGCAAGCCAGCGAAAAAAAGGCAATTTCAGTTTGACTGCCGCTAACGGTAGCGCAATTCCTACCTACGGTGTCCAACAACTGACTGTCGATTTAGGCTTGCGCCGACTTTTTCCGTTTGCGTTTGTCGTGGCTGGCGTATTTCATGCCATCTTGGGAATTGATTTCCTAACCAAATATGGTCTAGTCATAGACTTAAAATATCGTTCCCTAAAAGATAGTGTCACTGCTATGCAGGTACGAGGAAATGTTCCGAATCGTCGAAAAGCGTTTGCGACACCTGTAGCCATAAGTTCCCCTTTTCATGCATTACTGTTGAGATACCCAGAGATGTTTAAAACTCCGAGCCCTCCAGTGTTGCGAAAGGATGGGGTATTTCACTACATTGACACACATGGACAACCCATACATTCAAAAGTACGGCGATTAAGCCCGGAAAAATTGAAAGTTTTGAAAGAGGAATTTTGATGCCCTCCTTAAAGCTGGCATCATCGCCCCCTCCAAAAGTCAATGGAGTAGTCCGATGCACTTCGTGCCTAAGAAAAATAACGCATGGCGTATTTGTGGCGATTATCGCCGCCTGAATGCTATTACATTACAAGACAGATACCCTGTCCCACATATACATGACTTTTCTCACCATTTACATGGGAAAACAATATTTTCTAAGATAGATTTGATCAAGGCCTATCACCAGATCCCAGTAAATCCCGATGATATTCCTAAGACTGCGGTCATAACTAACGTGGCCATTTATTTTTTCCTTCAAAACGGGACATCTACTACTTCTTTGGCAAGAGTGTATTTATTTTCTTCCTCAAAACTAGACATCTACTGTTCTTAAGATAATAGTGTAAGAAGACTGAATTTACATGTCTCGGTATCTTTCAGTTGTTAAAAAAACGCGCAAAAAAGCTTGTGTTAATGTTAATATCAAAATAAAATGGAAAAAAAAACTTTAATAAAACACACATATGCCATAAAAAATAGTGCAAGACGTACGTTTCGGGTGGTACATGAGGTAGGCCCTTCTTCGACTTCAAAAACACCATCCGACACAAAGTAGGAAAGTGAGAAATGTACACAAAAGGACACACAAAAAAGGAAGTTGTCATTCGCAAAGAAAAAAATTCTTAGAAAACCAGAGTGAAAAGGGAAAATAAAGTGAAGATCGGGGGAGTGGGAGGAATAAGCAAAAGAGGGACATGACTTAAAAAAAAAGAAATAAAAATTAAATAAATTGAAATAGTTGACTAAAAACATTAACAGAACAAACACAAAAACAATACATCCCCCAGCGTTTACTTTGCTTCTCGAGAGGGGAGGGAGTGAGGTCAGGGTTTTTTTTTAGATACTGTCGCGTGATTTTAGATTTTTAGCGTTTTTTATGGAAATCGTTACCGTGGGTTGCTCTCTTTCTAAAAATGGAACATTGCAGGGGACATTTTCTAAAAACGGGACATTACGGTGTCTCAAACAACACCGTTTGGGGGGACAATGGGACAAGCCAGCTAAAAACGGGACAGTCCCATTCAAAACGGGACGTATGGTCACCTTAGTCATAACTCCCTTAGACCTCTTTGAATACAAATTTATGTGTTTTCGTCTGCGGAATGCAGCGCAAACTTTCCAACGCCACATTGACAACATTATTCGTGGGTTGGATGGCTGTTATGCTTATCTTGACGACATTTTGGTCGCATCAACTAACGAAAACGCACATGGGCAGGATTTAGCCCGTTTGTTTGAACGGCTCCGTGACCACCAGATCAGAATCAACGTCGATAAGTGTATTTTCGGTCAGCGCGAGTTAGACTACCTAGGATTCAGAATCTCAACCAATGGCTTGAAACCGCTGCCAGAAAAGGTTACAGCTATTGTCGATTTTCCGAGACCAGAAACAGTGGCGCAATTACGCCGTTTCTTGGCCATGCTTAATTTCTATCATAGGTTCATAAATCATGCATCTTCTATTCAAGCACCTTTGTCAGACTTAATTCGCAATAAAAAACCAAAGGATAAAAGTCTTATCGTTTGGAACGAGACCACGATAAAAGCGTTCATTGCCTGTAAAGAGTCGCTTGCACAGGCTACGTTGTTAGCTTTTTGAAACCCTGATGCGGTTTTGAAACCCTGATGCGTTTTGAAACCCTGATGCGAGTCTGCTTTCCTCGCCTTCCATCCTTGAGTTGCGATGCATCCGACATCGGGATTGGTGCCGTTTTGCAACAAAGTACTAGTGACGGTATTCAACCTCTCGCCTTTTTTTCGAGGAAATTAAATGATGCCGAAAAAAAGTATAGTACATATGACAGAGCTTTTGGCAATCTACTCTGCCATTCGCCACTTCCGACACATGGTAGAGGGTAGGCCATTCACAGATCTTACAGACCACAAACCACTCACATTTGCGTTCGTGCAATCTCGGGATCGAGATTCGCCCAGGCAGCAACGACTTCTTGAATATATCAGCCAGTTTACTACTGATATCAAACATGTCAAAGGAGAAGGCAATGTGGTCGCAGATATGTTGTCGCGGATTGCCTCTATCAGCACCAATGGTATTGATTTTAAGGCTATTGCCCTAGGTCAGAAAGATGACGCGGAATTGAAACACTTGTCAAACACCTCTACGGGATTGGAGTTGAAAATTTTTCCACTCGAGGAAGGCCATGAACTTTTTTGTGAAACTTCAAAAGGTAAAATCCGGCCATACATTTCCAAACAATTCCGGAAACAAGTATTCGACTGCATTCATTTCTTGTCCCACCCTGGGTATAAAGCTACTGTTAAATTGGTCAAAGAGCGTTTTGTCTGGCCTCACATGGCCAAAGACATTGCTGATTGGTGCAGGACATGTATCCCCTGTCAACAATCTAAAGTCGGTAGACATACGAAATCTCCATTAGGCACCTTTTCTACACCTGATAGTAGATTTTCGCATGTACATAATGGATGTCGTCGGACCTTTACCACCTTGTCGTGACTTCCGATACCTTCTCACGTGTGTCGATCGTTACACTCGATGGATAGAAGCCATACCCATAAAAGATCAGCTAGCCAGTACTGTTGCTGATGCATTTTTGCAGGTTTGGGTTGCTCGGTTCGGCGTCCCAGAGATTATTAACACCGACCAGGGTAAGAATTTTGACGGACACTTGATGCAGGAATTTTCCAGATTGCTAGGTGCGTACATTCGGTTTATTTTTTCAGTTTTTTATTAATATCTTCTAAAATAATTCGATTTTCGAAATTTAAATCAGCTTAGCAGGTTCCTCGTAATTTTTCGAATCTGTGGGCACCTTAGTCGAAACTCAAATCCCCACGGTTTAGGAGGAGATACGCTGACAAGCTTTTGACAGCGGCCTTTACTTTTTTTTAGAATAGAGAGATTCTGTTTAGTCTCATGCAGATATGATTTTAGTAAAATATTCGCTTCTTCCCGTATGAAGAGTGGTGTGCAGCTATTTTAAAATAAACGGTTGTCCATTTCATGTAGTGTCTGAGGTATTTAATGTTACAACTTGAACCCAAAAAACAGTATGATGTAGAAATAACACATTTTGAAAGTCAGAGTTCTCTGTAAACCACTAAAATTTTCACTTTTCTGATCGTGAATGACACCGGGGCCATCGCTAAGCAACGGGCCGGCTTATGAGTTGTCATCCCTCAAAATGAGTTTATCATTGAGGCCTGTTTTCCCCAGTCACAGTATTCTATTTTATTATTCTAAGTATTATAAATGTTATACTATTTTATTATTTTAAAACAATTTTTTTATACTTTTGTCGTACTAAAGAGCTTTAGATGTAGGTAATCGTTTTGTGAATCTTGCGCCATTTTCTTTCATGAAAATTTATCCTAAAATTCGAACATTTTGCTCTGAATGTAAAGGTAAGTGAACGCTTATAACGTATTTAGAAATTCTAAAAATATGTATGTAAATCATGTTTAGTGAATAATTACTCATGTTTATTTATAAATAAATTATTTTAATCAGAAATCGTGTTACTTGAGTAATTTTTACTTGTAAATAAGCATGACGTTGTGATACTATTTAGACAATTTAATTTTGCCAGTTGAAAATGTTATTTATCAGTTATATATGCCTTGATTATGTGATTAAGACTTACATCTGGTACAGTGCAGAAATACAGTAAATTATAAATTATTGATTTTTGCCGTTTATACAGAAACTTCAAATGTAGTTAATATTTTGTACAAGTGTTCATTATGCTTGCTCAATTCCTAAGTTTGATTGAGAAAGCGACAAAAGAATAATATATACTACATGAAATGTCTTTATTAAAGAATAATTAATTCAGAGATCGCGCTATAGAGCATATTTTATCAATTTTCTCCAATATACAGGATATCCCGAAAACACTGAAATGCGCTTTAATACATCATTTGTTAAAGATTAATGTTGAATTGTTTAAAATAACGTAGGAAATACGACTACGTTCATGAAATATTCATTATAAAAATGTCTTGTGTATTTAGTTATTTTAAAGTATACTAAATATCCACTTGTGAAACTAAAATAAGCAATCGTGAATCATGAGAGTAAGAGCTACTTTGTTTTTCCTTCAAATTATATGCATCTATTTTTTTTTATGTAAATATGTATCATAGCAAACAAATTAATCATGAGTTCGTACTTGAATTAGTAACACAATTACTACTTAAAACTACATTAAATAACGTTTGAAAGCACTGGGAAGCTTAAGAAATGCCTGATGTATACGTGCAGACTCGAGCATCCGTAGGCCTCTTTGGATGGCTCATCAAAATACACGCGCAGGCCCGTTACTAATTGCGAAGGCCCCGATGACACTGATGTAGTGTTTTGAGTCATTATATTGCAATGATGCCAGATTAGTACTCATGATGCAAACTTTACATCCAGAGTCAAATAATTTTAGATTTCAAATCTTTGGAATATACTGGAATTACACATGTTAGGAAAAATTTCGCTTACTACCGTGGGAAGAACGGGCACGCAGCTAGTTTAATAATAAAATAAAATAATATTTATAATCGCAAATCGCATAAAATCGAACAGAGCAAATGTAAATACTAGGCGTTAATGATTCACTCATTTTTTTGCGGTGGCAACGAGCAATCAGGCCCGGATGATCCCTGACTTCAAGATAAATATTTTTCCGCCATTACTGAAAACTATGAAGGTTACAAAGTTTACGCAAAAAGCCTAATAACTTCTACACCGTTTGTACGATCCGCTTGAAAGTTTCCATAATCATTTTTAAAAATGTGGAAAACAATCTGCGCTACTTTTAAAATCTGAAAATCGACCCGTTCCCTCAATTTAAAGCAATTTTTTGCTTTTTTTCAGTGCAATTTCCGAGAGTAAAAAAAGTGAGTCATTTGCGTGACAAAATTACATATTTCAAGTGGAAATGACGTCATATAATTGGGATTCCAATTGGTTTAAAATAGTTTTTCCAGATTACACATTTTATTAATTTATCCCCCTCAAATAAATCGTTTGTATGGATATGACAATAGCTGTGCATACAAAACGAAATCTTTCGACTGCGAAAAGATTCCGATCGTTTCCAGAAGAGCATGGAATTTGATTTTGGTATATTATAAAAATTGAGTATGAAGTTATTTATTTTAGGTGGACGAAGATTAAATATATTGATTGTAGACGTGCTTTCGTCAAAACGTATTTTCTAGCATCCGTTGTAATTGCCTCCACAACGGGCTTCTAGTTTTAGAGATATTCTGCTATTTGAAATGAAACAAAATTCATATATGTTATAAAGGATAACAAGATGAAGCTTTTCATCGGAAATAGTGTCTGTATAGTTAATAGTTTTTCTACAGAAGCACCCGAATCAATACGGTCAGTGGCAGTTTAGAGACAGGCATTTATTTAAAGCATATAATACTATCCTACAATATCATTAGTTAATAATCCGACGACGATCGTGTGCCTTCCTCAAAAGTTGCGCCAAAATCCACCAATATTGGCGACTTTTGCGATAAATTGCTAAATATGGTAAAAAAAAAAAAAAAAAAAAAAAAAAAAAAAAAAAAAAAAAAAAAGCTTTGAAAAATGAACCGAACTTGGCGATATTTTCATCATCATCATTTGACAATAAATCGAAAAAAGTTCTTACGTACTATCCCGATGGTCATTAACGCCAAGCAATCTTTCATAAAATTTGCTGGCTAACTGTTGCCAATCGTATTCCGAACCATCAATAATTTGATGTGTCCGGCATTTATCTTGGCGAAAAATTGCTCGTCTTGGCGAACCGCCGGCATTATAAGTAAGTACCTCGAAAAATATCTAATATGATTATATTAAGCTATGACGATTTCATTGGGAATTTTGAAAATTCGTTACTCCCTCTGTAATTAGCCGATTTACTGTATTGTGTATTGTTAAGGAATGGCTAAGGGCTATCGCTATCTGCCTACGAGTGGGAAGGTGTTGCGTCGGTCGGAGGAATTTCTCGGAACGACGAAAATACGTTAATGTGTTACAACCCGAAACGGTTTAATTTATTTACATGGAACAAAATAGAAACTTTGAATCTTTAGAGCGTGGAAAATTATTTTTAGTCAGCTAACCGTTAAAAGAATAAATTTCTCGCTCTCCGTGTTCGTCGGATACCGTTATGTTGTATAAAAGGATTGTTTATATTTTTAACTTATCAGCAAGTTTGAGAGATCTTCATAATTTTCGGTCTTATATTTCGGTAAAGTAGCATTTACAGTTCTTTTACAGGAGAAAAAAAACCCAGTACATTGCACTCTATGGGCAGTCGTTCTTGAAAACGCATTTAAAGAGATATTCGGTTTTTTAAAGGAAACAAAGTTAGCATACTATATTATTAAGGCTCTGAAAATAATGTTTTCCATTTAGAATAGTGCCTGTATTATTAATAATTCTTCTACAGGGCACTCAAAAGAATTCCAATACATTACGGTCTGTGGCATTTGAGACACTAATGCATTTTTAGCACAAGACAATGAGTATTAAATTTTTATATCCTTCTGTTAAACGTTGAAAAAAAAAAATTAAAGGTTTTTACAGGGTCTCATAAAATTGCATTTCTAGTGAAAATGCAAACTTACCTTATCTCCAAAATGTCGCCAGTTTTAGGGAAAATACATCGCCAAATTTGTCACAAAAATATTTTTGTGTTGGAAAGTGTTTTATAATCTATGCGTTTTGCATGATTTATCTTTCTCGTTTAATTATTAATTAAAAACCGGTTTTAGGTTACCATGCATGGCGTGTTTCGCCTGCATAAAATGATTTATGCTTTTCAAATAAACAAAAATGATATTACTACAATCCAGAATTGCGTGAATTTGAAAAGCATGAAATATCATGGAAATTACATCAGTTTTATGCCAAATTAAAAAGCATACGAAGGAATTAAGTCCAATTGCGTTTCTTAAAGTTCGTACATTTTCATATCCTTTATGTTTGTTAAATCACTAGGGATCGACCAATAGTATCGGCGCCCATACCTCCTTTTTTTTAGGTATCGGTTCTTTTGATTCTAAAATTATCCGGAAAGTATCGGTTTCTGTTACTTTCATCCATTTTCACCGATACTTCGCTTTTCAGAACAAACCACGCAGGCGCAACACTATTCTAGAATATTTGTTTTGGTAATGAGGTGAGGGGCGTCGTTTCATTGGCACATTTGTTTGCGCGAGAGTTTTCGAACTGTGTTTTTTTTTTTTTTTTTTTTTAATTTTTTTTTTTTTTTTTTTTTAATAATTCTAACCATCGCTAAATGGATGTCATATCACCAAGTGCGGTCGAAATTATGGAAGAAGAAAAGAAGAATCGTTAGATGATAGTTTAACAGGGCAATCGTCTATTCTCCTAGATTATTTTGAATTGGTGCCCAACACTAAATACTCTATCTGCAAGGATTGCAAAAAACAAATGTCGAGCGGTAGGCTATAATTTTACTTCAGTTTTATAAACGTTTATTTTCTCACTGTGTGGACTCGAAATAGAGTTGATTCATATATGTATATATATATATATATATATATATATACACACACAATTGAATCTCCCTATAACGAAATCGCTCGGTTCCAGTTAAAAAATAGAGAAAATTTCTCATACAGAGAAATTTTCTCAGCTCGCTATAGAGAACATTTCATTGTACAGAGATTAGAGATTTTTTGCAGTTATTTCAGCAAATATTACAAACTTTTTAGTTAATTCGATGTTTAAAAGTATTAAATTATGACTTTCAATTAAAAATAAATTGGTATTTATTATAAATTTGTTAAACTTACGGTTTCTTACTTTTGATTGTATAAATGAAATGTTCAAAAGTAAAGACAATCTACGAATTTAGAGAATAAAATATGTAATGCACTTACGTTTATTTTACTTCAAAATTCTGTTATTATACATTGTTTTGCATTCTGCGATTTTAAATTTTCATAAAAGTATTCACATTTTAAAAGTTCGCTGAAAATAGAGTGAGGCACATTTTCTTCCACTTGGAAACCTCTTTTTAATGGTTTTGAAAGGTTGAAGCATTAAAGTTTGATGTGGTTTTGGTCGTCAAGCGCAGGGCCCCCGACTTGAAAGGGCCCCCAATTTTAAATGTTTTTTAATGAAATATTCTTCTGTGTTATATCAAAATTTTATGAAAAATATAACAAATTTCATAGATTGGGACCCCCCCAAATCTATGAATGCCCGGTGCCCTGTTGGTCATAATCGGGCGCTGGTGAAGTGCCTTCATTATCGGAGTCAGTTTCACTTTCCTGGACTCCATTTTTATCATCTGTTACTCTTCCACTAAGTGGTCTGTTCAAAAATTAAAATTTTCTTCAAAACTAACAACAACAACAAAAAAAATCTGGAGTGACTCCATTCGACTTTCCGAACACTTACGATTAAGAACATTACCAAGCTTTTGAATAAATTTTAGTCGATGAATAATTCAAACATACATACCAAACCTAAGCTTAATCGAATGCGCCGTTTGAACGCTAGCGCACTTTCAATAATTTCTCCCCATATGTCATAATGTAAAAGAAATCTTTGTCATAGCCCTGTAGAGAAACTATAAGTCTTATACACATCAAAATCAATACCGGTCTTACGATGGTGGTTTATAACATGTATACCCATTTTGAGCTCAATCGAATGTGCCGTTTAAACGCTAGCGTACTTTCAAGAATTTCCTCCCATAGGCCATAATGTAAAAGAAATTTTTGTCGTAGCCCTGCAGAAAAACTATAAGTCCGATACACACCAAAATCAATAGAGAAGGACAAAAAAGTTTGGGAACCACTGCTCTAGATCAAGATTTTCTCAGTTTTAGTTCGAAATGGCCCCCCTTTCGACGATGGCACCCAGACTTTGCTTACCGTGCACGCCGCCCCTTCTCAGAGCTTAGAATTAAAACAGATAAAATTTGTTCATATCAATCACAGAAAAACATGTTAACAATGATCATAAAAACAAAAACACTGAAGATCAATTTCATTAAATATGGATACTCTAAGTTTTTTTAAGACTCGAAAATTGAATTTAGTTTATCATTTTTGGATTTTTCTTTAACCTTCATTTAATCTCGTCATTTTTAAGCATCTTTTATTTAGACCCTCCAAGGCGTAGCTTGAAAACGAGCAAAAATATTTTTCTTCATATTGTAGCTGTTTCAATGACAAAATTAATAATACTAAAATTATAAACAAAACCTATATGTAAAAACAACTTATTCCTTTTTTGTGTCGCAAAGAAGTTAACTTTTTGGCAGTGACTTGAAAACTGTCGACTCCCGTGAACTTTAATTATGTTGGTCCAGAAGTTAAATGATTCATTTTTAAAACATAACACACTATCAAAACTACAAATTATCAAACATTTAATGATTTTATTATCTATCAGGTTAATTAGAGAAGGTAGGATTTGTGTATCATTCTGTTTTGAGAAGTGTAATAATTACCAATATCTAATAATTATTTATATTGTTAATTTAAAAAGTTGAAGCTTTATTAGTATAATTAGAAATAATAATTATTATTTAGTTTATTTCAAATTTTGGGGTAAAAAACATCTCTCTTGTGAATAGTATTTGGTTTATATATAGGGAATATCGATGTGTACCTGTTCTTCGTACGGAAAAGATCAAATACATGGATCATCCGGATTAATTGTAACAACCCTGTCCGGAGAATCAAAATATTCGGATTTTCAAAAAGAACTTAAAAATGATCATATGCGTTCATATTAAAAAGAAACCTTGCTAAAATATTTAATAATTCACTTAGGGTTAAATAATTGGAGCAGGTAAATAAAACCAATAATTAATGTGAACTTATTATGCATTTTAAGGAAACAATATGTAAATAGATATGTACTTACATTATACTGTACAGTTTATACATTATCACAATTTAATGCAGTTTAACCCTCCGAGCGGCCTGGAGTTTGCCTAGTGATAACTTCAAAAAAGTTCCAGTGTATGGGATCTGTATCTCTCGAAAATGCACAAGAAAAACCTGCTTTCCCCCATTTCCGCATGGAAGGCGTGGGGAACAAGGTAATTAACAAACTGCCGACGTGACAGCCTACCTACCGCCTGATAAATTACTTTGTATTGTAGGAGCACATGTCCGGTGAATCTGACCAACTGGTCTCCCTCACCTCTTTCCCCCCTAAATACTCGGGAAACTACGCAACGTTGTAGGAAACCAAAGTTCTTTTTCTCGGTGGCTTAC
>JAWZYV010016140.1:0-124805 GCA_038373885.1 Cheiracanthium punctorium | reverse complement strand
GTGTTTTAGATCTTCAAACTACCGGTCAGTTAGACAAATCAAGGTTATTTTATTAAATTGCATTCAAATTTTTAGAGTTTGTAGTTTGGATAGGTAAACTCTCCTGCGACGGATACCTAAGAATTCTTTAGCCGAGCAAACAGATGTTTTGACCGTATGGTACTAAAGCGTTGGTCGCCACTTTAAAGGTATTGTGACTAATTTTATGTTTTAATTTCCGCGAATGAATTTATTAAGTCCAAGCAAGAACAAAGAAACGTTCTATATTCTCTAATTGTAAATTGCGCCTAAAATAAAATTAGTTTTAAATATTTTTACTCCTTTTATATGTAATATATTTTACCTCATGAAGCTTATTAATTTTTATACTACTGTGGTTACTCGCATAATAGTCACACCTCCGTTTCCGAAGAAAAAAATAAATACATAGCATTCTTTTTAAGTAGTTAAAATATAAAAATATTATTGATTTAAAATAAATTTCACTTTATATTTAAAATGTATATGGTCTGAGCTTCTGTAATAAGTTGCTTAGTGTTTCGCAATTTCATCTACCTATAAAATACATCTTGTAATTATAATATAGTTATCATAAATATTATTCAATTAACTAAAATTCATGTTTTAAGTTTTTAATTAACTGTGTATAACATTCCAACTAGATATTTGTTTCTGAATTTTAACACTTTTTCAATCATCTGATTCAGTTAAAACTTTACACTCGTATATAATTCTTTTTAAACTCAGGATTAAAAAAATATTTATAGGTGGGATATTTAAATTAATGAATTTGTCATTTAAAGGGTTTTAGCTTTTAATTAAGAAAATTCTTCAAAACTTTATTTTAAAAGATAATATTTAATTTTATGTATCTATCAAGTATAATTTTTATCCATACACATTAGATTAAAAATAAATAATGTTTTTGAAGGTTTTAGTTAAAGACCCTATCTAACAAGTGTTATTTTTTATCTACTTGTTTGTTTGTACAGGTTATCTGCTCGTATATAAACATTTCCTGTGTAAATTTTCAACATCTAGTCTAGTGCTGGTAGTATACTAGAATGTTTCGCTTAGTCTAGCTATTCTGTTAAAACTTATTGCATAAACATAGTGCAAGTATGAACGGCTTAGAAATTTGTTCTCTATGCTTAAATAATGTAAGTGCGGATGTAAATTTAAATTTTAGAGCAAGATGTAATCATATCTACCATTTAAAATGTGCTCAAAAACTTTTTTCACCTTTATGTCCAAACTGTCATGGATTAATTTCAATTGTGCCCCAACGATGTATTGTTAAGAGTGATTTGATACAAAATTGAAAAGTGAAGGATAAACGAGCATCATTTAGCGATAAAATGTTAAGGAGAAGACTATTTATCTTTAACGTTAAAATGACCTTTATTTATCGCGGTAAAAAAACTATACATAATATATACTCTTCTTCAATCAGAACTGTTAAAAATCTGAAATTTACCACCACAGCTGATAACATTATTATAAAAGACGAGAGAGGATATGTTAGAATATTCATTGAACTAAAAAATAAAAAAATCTGATGTGTCCAACACATGACTTCCTTGCACGTCTATTAAATCAAAAATATTTTCGACGTCCTTCCTCTAAACTTATTTGTTTGAAGGAGATAAAATATCAATAATAGTAAGGTTTAGCGATTTCTAGCCAAATATTTCGATATCGCCAAGCTGAGTTCAATTTGAAAGATTTCCTTCTGACATTTTATTCGGCGATATTTCATCTAAAGCCGACAAATTTGAGATAGTTTGCGAGATTTTGGGGATAGCCAAAGTAGTCATTGACCACAGGCTTTTAATGAATCGAATGCATCCATACACCTCAATGTATTTAAAGTCACTTGGCCTCACCCTGTAAATAAATTCCCAATCAATTGCTGTCAAAAAAGATATTGAAAACAGTTAGATATTACAATAATAGTTCTAAATACAAAAGTTCAAAATTCTACGGGTTAAAGTTTTAGAGTTATACAAAATACGAAATAATTTTTGGGGAGAAATTTGGCGATATTTCGGCGAAACTCGTCAATGTCGACGACATTTGGCGAGATTTCAAGCATGGAGCAAACAATGACAGATTATCGCCAAATTTGGCGATATTTCGCCAAAACTCGCCAAGAACGATGAGAAATGGCGATACATTAGGCATGGACCAAATGACTGACTATCGCCAAATTTGGCGATATTTCGGCAAAACTCGCCAAGGTCGAGGATAGACGGCGAGATTTTGGGCATGTACCAAACAATGACTGTCTACAGTTGTATTATATTGAAGATGTCCATAGACATTAAAGTACTGAAATTCTTTTCGGTGGTCCTGTAAATAAACTCTCCAGTAGATTGGAACCTCAATGCACAATTAGATGTCACAACAATCTTATATATGAAATTTCATAAGTTTTTGAAATTTGAGAGTTGAATATGCACACACGTACACCAAAAGTTGCCAAGCTTGGCTACTTTTGGCATAGTTCTTGAGGTTGGCACGTGACCGTGGTCGGACCATTACCTAACTTATGTGGTACGACGGTATTGTGCTTGAAATGGATGAATGCCCCTAAAATTGCCATTGACCATAATGTATTGGAAATCTTTTGAGTGTTCCTGTAGCAGAACTATAAATGATAAAAACCCCTTTTTTTAATGGAGAAATTCATTTTCAACTAGTTCGAATTAAAGGACCCATTTAAAGGATGTTGTCTAAGACTTATCGCAAGGATAACATAATCTTCAACTCTTCTTTGCTTCAGTTTAACACTTTACTCATTTGTGACTTTATTAGTGCTCTTGATACATCGGTTTTACTTTGTGTTTAGAATTATAAAACGAATATGGAATGTTCAGTGTGTCTCGAAGCACTTCAAAAGTATCCATTTGACGTTTGCGTTTTACAGTCAACCAATTTCATCTTACATGCATGCAGAAATGAAAAATAGTAAGAAATACGGAATCAACATGCCCGCTTTGTCGTAGAGCTATCCACGACATCCCCTCAACTTTGAAGGTGTCATCTGAACTATGCGACATTCGCAACGAACAAGGATATACAGCCGTGTACATAAGGCTAAACTTTTTCTTATATAAAGATGGTGTAAAATACCCCGAAGAATTAAAACATAAAATATTGTTGACACCCGTGAAGTGCTTCAAAGCTATTACCCATATTGTGTCTACAGAAAGTTACGAACTAATTGGAGACATTGTAAACAGTGTTGTTATTTTTCATTTTTTTTAAATAATCAGATAAGACTGTATCGCAAATGTTTTAAATTAAATTTTAATTAATCTTATATTTTGTTGGTAAATTTTTTGCATATTTTAAAGTTTTATTGCAGCGACTGAGTATTTAATTTTGATCGATCATGCAGATATTGTATCAAGCATATCTAAACATGAGATAAGAGAAATCAAGATGATTTTCTCCATTCACGCTTTAAGTTTTCATAAATGTAGGTTGGTTAGGCAAACTCTCCTGCAACGGATACCTAAGAATTCTTTAGCCGAGCAAACAGATGTTTCAACCGCATGGAACTAAAGCGTTGGTCACCACTTTAAAGGTATTGTGACTAATTTTATTTTTTCTGATGCATGTTGTGATTAGCTATCTTTTAGAGTAGAAATTTTGATATGTTTAATTTATTAGCAGGTTTTCATTAATAATTTCAGTTTATGACTTTATTAAATAAAAAATTTTAGTTTATGAATTTATTAAAAGTATGCCTACATGTTTGTAAAATTTAAGTATAAAAAAAAATGAGTGCCTTTCATCGCAAAGAAAAATGAAAGAGTGACAAATGAGTTAGAATTTGTTCAATAAATGCGCTATTCAGCTTAGTGCGGTGTAGCACATTATGTAATTGATTGCTTATATCCTATTGTTCATCAAAACCTGACAAAAATAATTTGTTTTAATGCTTTAGTATAATGGTCTTTGCTAATTTTTTCACAGAAATTAACTTATTGATTCATTAAATTAATTGATATAACTTTGATATTTTAATTATATATTCTATTTTCGTGTAAAATACCAATCAGATATAAGTATACTTTAAGGGAGGTTTTCACTATGTTTTCTGAACATTGAAATGAGATAAGATATACTAATGTACTTCTAATACATATATCTGATACATATATCTAATATACATATATCTGATACATACATCTAATACATATATCTAATACATATATACATCTAAATGATATACTAATGTAATGTAAGATATACTAATGTAATGTGTATGCAAGAACTTGAATTTGCGGAGTATATAGTTAAAGGGATTTCTCTTAATAAAGTGTATATGTGATCTGTATTTCAGTAAATGCAGACATTCTTAATAAGATTAAATTTTCATCGTACATAAAAATTAAAATGCTTTCATGTGCATCCTTATTCTTTACCTTGCTAAAAATTACTAAACTCTTAATAGATGAGAAATTGTTTTTAGTGGTCTATATTAAATTGGTGTCTAAAAAGAATATATTTATGTAAATGTGGTACATGCAATATGTTAAAATGGATTTTTATTTTTGATAACTCAAATGCTAAAATAACTGATTATTTCTGTACCAAATTTAAATCCATTTTATCAAAAACATGTTAAGCATTATTTAAAATTTGTAAGTATAACCATCTCAATCAGTAAAATGTGTAACACGTGCACAAAATCGATTAAGTTATAAAATTATGGAAACTGGGTTTTTTTAGCTAAGTTCATTTTATAAAAAATTATTACTTTATGAATTCTCATGTACCACAATTTACCTATTACACTTAAGTTTATGCTTTTAATCACAACATTTTATTTCTAGATCATCTCCTGGTAATATGAATTTATTAACTGAGATCCCCCCTACCCCAACTAACTCACAAAACAACCTTAAACGTAGGTCGCAAGACCAAAGTAATGAACGTATCACAAAGAAAAGCATAGGAGAACTAACCACTAAAAATGCTTTTAGCGTACTAACTGAAGTCACTTTAGACAGTGCTGTAGCAGACAGCGCAGCTCAGAAACCGAAACCTGTAAGACCGATTAGTATTCTACACCAAGATAACTGGGTAAATTTAATGAGGGAGATACAGGATACTATTGGATCCCAGTACGGCTTCAAAGCCATCCCTGCATATCCCTTCCTAAAAGTGATAGCAAAGGACATCCCAAGTTACCAAGAGATCGTTAAAGTCCTTGATTCCAAGGGGATCTACCACTTTCTTTTAAATACCAAAAGCTATGATAAAATTAAATTCGTCATCCGCGGCCTCCCCGGAAATATGCTAGCTTCTGACATAGCCCAAGAAATCGCCGGTAAAGGTTTTCAAATTGAGAAATGTGTTCAAATGCGAAACCTAAAAACTAAAAAAGAAATGCCCCTTTTCCAAATTACGCTAATAGATGACGATAAAAGTAGAAACCTCCCAAATGAAATAGATACAATCCTTTTCTTCGTAGTTAAAATTGAAAACTACAGAAGACCTACTCGTACCTTACAGTGTCACCGCTGTCAGTACTATCATCACTCAAGTGACAACTGCAAGCTCCCCCCCCGATGTGTCAAGTGTTCACTAAACCATCTTAGCTCTGACTGCCCCGATGGAAAAAACCCCCCCAGAGAAAAAATTAAATGTGCCAATTGCTCAGGAAACCATGCAGCCAGCTACAGAGGCTGCCCTAAGTTCCCCGAGAACAAAACAAAAACTAAAACTAGCCCACAACCACACACCCCTGCTGCTAGCACTTTAAACAATGTTTCGCCAGCACAGCCACAGACCTCTGTAGCAATCGAGCGTCCGCTCCGGACTAGTTACGGGGGGGGGGGGATAAGAACGTGTTGTCTGGGGAGCCCCTGGGAAATTTAAAATCCCACATCTCCCATTCAATTACGGATGATGGCGATTACGTTAAAGTTAAGAAAATTGTGGGGAGGGAAAGTTTGTTTACTAACAAATGGAAGAAGGGGGGGAGGTTCGAAGAAGGGAACAGCCGGAAAACAACCTAAGTTGTTTCCGGGGGGGTGGTGACAGTTGATTCACCGCTGTTTAAGAAATTAAGGAAGTGTAGTAATTTTTCTTGTTTTGTTTCTAGAGTTTTAATTTGATTAAGTACAATTTTAAGCTGCGAAAGCAGTTCATTTAGGGAGGAAACTCCGAGCTCTTTTTCGATTTCTTTTGTAACGTTTGCTATTTCGCTCATAATGTTTTGAGTTTGGGGTTTTGTTTTTGCAGCTTCAGCGTAAGTTTTGGGACCGGTGGTTGATTGATTGATCTGGGGGGGGGGGGGAGTTCTTTAGTTTCGGTTTTAGGGCGAGTGGACTAGTTACGCCCAGTTAGTTACCCACTAGTTACCCAAGGCGAGGATTGAGCGTAGTGCTTCCGCCAGCCAATCACAGTCCCCCTTCAAGGCACTTGAACAAATTATAGAAATCAACAGACTAGCAGAAGAAATCTTACAACAACTAGGAGGCAATCCCTTCCAAATTCAGGACTTATTCCAAAATACCCTGGCTCAGCTAAAAACAGATAGCAATCCCAGCAATAAATTAAACATATTATTAAATTGTTTCTCAAAGTTTAATATTACCCCCCGAGTATGAGAGACAAAGCATTAGTAGTTATATCATGGAACTGTAATGGGATCCAAAATAAGATATTTGAGCTAAAGGAATTTGTAAATGAACACAACCCAAACCTAATACTTCTTCAAGAAACACACCTCAGACCAGGCATGTCACTTAAACTTCCAAATTACACAGTAATCCGAAATGATTTTATTAATACTAACAGTACAGTACCGATGCGCGGCACCGCAATATGTATTAAGAACCACCACAACTTCCATAACGTAATTCTTCCATATCTTGATTGTATAGATGCCACGGCTATCAAAATCATAATCCCTGGGAACCCCCCCCCCCTTACTTTTGTTTCAGTATATGTGCCAGGGCGCGAATCGGATGTTAGTGTTAAAGCTGAGCTTACTTATATTATGAATGATACAAATTGTGCATATGTAAAAATTCTGCTCACGCTACTCAGTTAAATTAATTTTAAAACCGTTAAAAGCCATTATAAATAAAATATATCCGACAATTATTTTCGACTTTAAGTAGAAATATTTTGTATTATTTATGCAAGTTTCAGCTGAAATTGTGTTTCGAAAAATTCACGAGTTTATGAGCATTTTCCAAAACAAACGATTATTTTTGAGACCTTAAATTATTATTTTTTTAATTTTTAGGATGATTTTCCACAAGTTCTGACTCTGTGAAATGATTAACCTATGTCATTCATGAAACTTTCAGAATAAATTCTCAGATGTGCAATATTTTTCCAAATGTGTCTCTTTTGGAGTGAAGAAAATTTTATATTTCAGCCACTAAGGGAGTTGACTGATCTATGAATATATTTATACAAACACAATCTTTTAGTAACAAACAAGAATGTTTTCTTTCCACCAGGCGAAATTAGGCGAAACAAAGAAAGGACGTAAAGATGTACGGCAAACAAGCTCTACTCATGAGTTTTCTCCATGGCCCGCAAATGCGAGTGGAAGAGCTGATGTGGCTCCTGAGAAGAGTTCAGGAGCTCTATGCAAGCTCCAGTGCTTCTCTGGCCGTTCAGTGTATGATAGAATCACTCATCAATTTAAGCAGACGTCTTGAAAGAAACTTAAATGAACTCTCCAATGGTGTGAGCAACCCCGATGTAGAAACGGAACAATTAAGGTGTGATCTTTCTATTTGTAAGAATACTTTCAGGTGAAATTAGGCTAAACAAAGAAAGGACGTAAAGATGTCCGGCGAACAAGCTCTACTCATGAGTTTTCTCCATGGTCTGCAAATGCGAGTGGAAGAGCTGATGTCGCTCCTGAGAAGAGTCCAGGAGCTCTATGCAAGCTCCAGTGCTTCTCTGGCCGTTCTGTGTATGATAGAATCACTCATCAATTTAAGCTGACGTCTTGAAAGAAACTTAAATGAAATCTTCAATGGTGTGAGCAACCCCGATGTAGAAACGGAACAATTAAGGTGTGCTCTTTCTATTTGTAAGAATACTTTCAGCATTCTGCTTAGATGTGTTACTATTATCTTGTCATACTTGTGAATTAAACAAAACCTTTTTGTCAGTTTGTACATTCATATACGACTTTATTTTATTCATGAATGAAACAAAACGTATTTGTAAGACTTTGCATTCACATTTGCTTATGTACTATGTATGAATTATACGAAGCGTATTTGTGAGATTATGCATTCATAATCGTCTGTATTTTATTGATGAATTAAACAAAATGTATTGAGATTGTGCATTCATTTCTGCCATTTGCATTTCTTTCATATGAACTGTTTAAACGAGTGTTAAAAGTTAATATTTGTGTATATTAAGAAATTGTGATGGAAGCCTGTATCCATCCTCCCTATTGACTAATTGAGCCAATGCAAGAGCAGGTCTTATCGCGCTGTATCTCATGACTGGTTAAATATACGAGAACAGGATGTCATCTCTGATTGATAGGTAAGCCATTCCTAGTTTAAATCTCTGTGCTGATAGGACGCACTTTTACTAGCTCCTGCTTGCTAGTTGTTTTTGAAATTGTTTTAAAGTCCAAAAATGATTACTTATACTGGCAATCAGTTAAATGTGGAGTATATCACTAACTTTTATAACTCAAGTGACGCCAATTCTATATTTAACGAACTATTGCTACTGCCCTTCAAAACGCTAACTCTGCAAATTTCTGGAAGAAAGTACACTCCAAACCATAATGTGATTGTTTTGGAGATAACGGATTGAGCTAGAGTTTTTTTGTTACAACTCCTTCAACACATCCCTGGAGCCCAATAGTTGAAAAACTGAAAACCGACGTGGAAAAGGCAACAAACCACGAGTTCAACTATGTGCTGTTGAATTTACTACTCTGATGGAACTTCTAAAATCAGTGACCATAAGGGCAATGAATCAAGTTCGGATTCAACTGTGACTATATATGTGTTAAGTTTCGGTGCACAGAGAACCATCGAATTCAAGAGTCCCCAGTGCAAAACTACATCAATTGATTTGGCCCATAGATCTTTGTACAGTATGTGCTCACCAACCAACGAATTGTTTACACATAGAATACCACCTGACCGCGACGTGAAAGACCCAAGAATTAGTCTGACTTTTAGTAAGTTGTTTGTAAGTTCTGTTGAAATATATATGGATTGAGATTTGGCATATGGTTTGCTCAAGAAAGTTAGAAATGATATTTATATTTTCCTTTTTTTCATCTGGCTGTGGGGAGAGGTGTGACATTGTTACTTTCATTAGAATTAATAAATTCATAAACTTAACAATTAAAATTAAATCTGTTAAAAAAAGATTTTTATATATTCTATAATTAAATATATAAATACTTTTATACAATATAGGAATAACAGCTAAAATTCTTAAGAATGAATCAATAACAAATCATTACACTTTAAACCTTTACCTAACTCATTAAGCAAACAAATAGGATTGCGAAGTCAAGATAATAGTTAAATTATTTTAAGAATATAGATTTTTTGCAATTTTATAAATTCATAAGATATTTATTGCACAAGCATATTATTTTAAAATTTTTACTGCGTGATTTTTAACCAGTGCATCAGCCCTTGGAAAATCGAGGCACAAGAAAGAGGTATCCACAGATATTGCAAGAAGCATTTCCTTCACAAAACCTTGTTACCTGCAGCTGCCACAGGAGGTGAACTCTAAGTTAAGGAGTCACTTTTCATGGTTTGTAGTGGTGCTCCTGGAAAGAAACAACAATCCCTATTCGACACCCTTCTCTCCCCAACTAACCTATAGAGCAAGAGGGCATATGGGCCCAAACTCCTGTGTAGCCACTGTAAGGTAAACTGGAAAAAGATGTGAAATCAGTTCCATTCCACAAGGCTAAACAGTCAGACGTACCATAAAACATAGCCGGAGAAAGATCTTGCACTAAAGACTCGCAAAGAAGTTTTCCAATGATAAGCCTATTACTTCACTACGAAAGAGGACACAGAGCGGAGGAAGCAAAATCCAATCGGTGAAGAAGGTCGAAAATCAAGATGTGCCTAGAAATTTCGAAATTAAAATGTATCAGGAAATATGATATACAGTCAGCTCTAGATATATCAAACATCCAACGGTGATGAATGCAGAATTTTTTTTCAACGAGTAGGGCAAAAAGATTTAATTTCAGTTCAGAATTGCATGAAATATATCATTACCAGAAAGCCCAGTTTATAAAGTATAAATTATTTTTCTCAGGGTTGATGGTGGCACTTTGCCCCCTTCATCTACCTTTGAAATAATTAGTCCCGATTTACATAAATTAGAAATGTGTGTAAAATATTTTGATAATAATGATCTAGGACTAATTGATAAAAGCTTAGTGTGACACATCTACTTTGTCCGTGACTAAAAGTTCCAGAGAATACAAGAATTTCTGCATTTGATGAGAATTAATCATTACTCTTATACATAGGAAGCTGACACATGCGGTCAATAAACTATTACCGCAAATCCGTTAGATTAATAGCACATGCACAGTGGATGGTGGTGATGGAAGAAATTAATGAGCCTAGAGTCACTTTCACATATTGAGGTGAAGATGTAATTCACTATAAATAGTTTGTAACTATTAGACAGATGAGGTTTTTATATTAAGTAGGGGAGCAATATAAAATTGGTGCTCATCAACAATAACCGACAGCCCAAGGAAACTTATGACAAAGAGGTGTGATAAGCATTACAGTCGAATTCCATCTTTCTATTGATTTTTATTTACTAAACCTCTTTTATAAAATTTAATATGAATCCTTTTAACTTAAATTGTTTTAAAAGTATCTCTTTTTGTGACCATGTTCGCTCCACTATACGATCTTAAGAAATGTACCTTTTTTTAATTAAATTGTTTAGTCTAGTTAAAAATGTGACATGTGGTGCCATATAATAAATATAAAATGGTTATACCTGTACTGAAGCACATGAATATTATTACGATTCGTGTTATTATTCCATGTATAAGAAAATTTCTATTGTTTAGCATTTCATAAAAAAGTAAAATTCTGACTTCGTATGTTCATTCATGTTTGTTTTGTATGTGTGTTATAAGTATTGTATCAAAATTTTTTTATTGTTGTTAAAATTCCATAGACCTCAAGAATCTTCGTGATCATCCTATGGACATTCAATCCTCTTGTGTGTATGCTTAGTGTGGAAGTTGTAATATTTGTTGTGTTGCACTTTTTGTAAAGGTTCATGTTGAATTTCACTTGCTTTTTGACTGTAAAGTGTTGTACGATCACATGTTTGTTTTTGGCAAGATTGTGATATGTTAGGGTATATAGAGGTCTGCCTTCATATTCTGACATTCATTTTAGCTTCAGCTCAAGATAGAATCATTTTCGGAGAATATACAGGGCTTTCTGGAATTGTGTGTTATTAGATTGATGGCAAAGCTGCTCCGACTAATGTTCAAACTGGAAAATGGCAAATCAGGGTTTTGTTGGAGAGTGAATATGTTATTAGTTTTTGGTAAATTCGAAAGAATATTAAAGCAAATGCTGGACTGCAGCAATTTTTTTCGAGTATCAACCTGTATTGAAATTTCTGGTCGATACTTTAGAGGTCTAAAAGATGTTATCTATTCTGTGTCTCACAGTTTTTTCACATACCCTGTAAACCCTTTAAGTGCCTGCTGCAAGGGACTACACCTGAGCTTGGGTATATTACATAATAGGCACATAAGTATTAACCTCGATGGAAGTAAATGATATAAAAAAAACAACTGTTAGTACCATGCAGTTGATGATCAAATACGTACACTAATTCATATATTATGTGTGGGAGTAAAAAAATGTTTTCAAAGTTGTAAAGTCCTATTATATGCTAAATATACTTATGTTTTCTAGAAAGATCCAAAGAGTTGGTTGGTTGGTTGGTTGGTTGAGGTTTATTGGCACAAAATCCAGCAAGGATATGCTGCGCCAGACGAGGATAAAAAATGAAAAAATACCTTGATAAAAAGATAAAGGCTAAAAGACATGACTAGTAATAAAGGATAAAAGCAACCATTAGTAAAAATTGTAAGTAGGCTTGTCTGGATGGGGTACCCCATCCAGACAACTGTCAAAACAAGTCTTAATTCATATCAAAAAAGGAAGGCCAATATGCCTGAGGAAGCGGAACAGGTTTTTATGTGGAGTTTCACCTAAAATTTCGTCAAGTACGGGATAAGAACAGTTAAAATAAGTCTGGTAAAAAGAGTTAAAAGCTTTACAGGCAGTTAAAACATGACGGATGGTTAGATGTGTGTTGCAATGAGAACAGTGTGGTGCAGGTTCACCGAAAAGCAGATAATTATGGGTGAGTCTCGTATGACCTATCCGTAGGCGTGTCAAAATGACGTCAAACTTGCGGCTAGGATGAGATGACCAGTGAGTGATGGATGGTCGTATGGTGTGCAGTTTATTGTCTATTTCGTCATTCCATTCGTTCATCCAGCTGTCTTTGATTAAGATAGAGATGCCAAGTTTGATATCCTCGAAAGGTATGTCACCGGTGTAGGACATCGAAGCTTGCCTAGCTGCCACGTCTGCTCTTTCATTACCTGGAATTCCAGTATGACTAGGCACCCAACATAACAGGATACTGAAACCATGGTTAGTGAGGTGATGGTATTCACGTAGAACTTTGTCCACATAGCTATGTTTGACTGAGCCTGATTTAAGGCATTCCAGCACACTTAATGAGTCTGTATAAATGATAACATTTTTTCTTCTGATTTCTGATATATACAAGAGGCTTTCATAGATAGCTAAAAGTTCGGCTGTGAAGATGGAGCAGTAGGAGGGGAGGGTGTAACTGCAAGCACAAGTACCACTGATGTACGCAAAGCCTACGCGATTCCCTGATTTTGAGCCGTCCGTGTAAAGTTCTTGATAGCTAGGGTAATGGTCTTTGTGGTTATGAAAGAGTTGTTGATAGATTTGGGGATTGGTGCTTTCTTTTGCGAAGCCTCTGAAAGGCTGCAAAAACGAAATGTGCAAGGTTTCCCAGGGTGGAGTTTCAAAAGGAGAGCAGGGAGAGACAATAGTGTTCGATAATTGGGTACCAGCAAGACTTCGAGTCCTGAGACCAAATGAAGGAGTACAGGAGGGACGACTTTGATAAAGACGATCCAGATGATTATCTAAAATAGAATTCCTGAGAGGGTGTGAAGGGTATGAGAGAATGCGAAAATATGTGTTGATGGACAGTCTATGACGAGTATGAGTGAGGGATGGTTCATGACAAGTGATGTAAAGGCTTTGTAGGGGAGATGTTCTAAAGGCTCCCGAACATATGCGTAGTGCAGTATGGTGCACAGTGTCAAGTTTTTTTAAGTTTGACTTACAAGCTGACCCATAGGTGCAGCAGGCGTAGTCCATTTTGGAGCGGATGACAGAACGGTAAATTCGTATTAGTGTATCACGTTCTGCTCCCCATGAGGTGTTACTGAGTACTTTCAGTATGTTTAAATTTCTTTCACACTTGGTACGGGTATGAGAGATATGTTTTGCAAAAGTTAGTTTTTTATCCAGATAAACACCAAGAAATTTGGTGGAGTCAAGTACATCGATTTTTGAAGGACCCAAGAAAAGTTCTGGATCAGGATGTATCCCACGCTTCCGGCAAAAATGCACAGAATTTGTCTTGTCACTAGAAATGTTAAAACCGTTGTTGTTGCACCATTTATGGATACGGTTGATCGTATTTTGTAGTTGCCGCTCAATAAAACGCATGTCCTTTCCCTGACAGGAAACCTGTAGATCATCAATGTATAAGCTGCCGAGGACAGTCGGGGGAAGTTGCTTTAATATGTCGTTTATTTTTATGGAGAAAAGGGTGACGCTTAAAACAGAGCCCTGTGGAACACCCTCTTCTTGCACAAAATTGTCGGACAGAGTGCCATTTATGCATACCCTGAAGTTCCTGAGGGAAAGGAAGTTCTTTATAAATGTGGGCAGGTTGCCACGGAGGCCTGAATTGTGGAGGTCCCGGAGGATACCATACCTCCACGTCCGATCATAAGCTTTTTCTATGTCGAAAAAGACTGACACCAGATGGTTCCTCTGTAGGAAAGCATTACGTATATGTGTCTCCAAATGTAAAATATTATCGATAGTGGATCTACCTTTACGAAAACCACTCTGAAAAGGGTGTATATGGCCCTCTGTTTCCAGGACGTAAACCAGGCGGGTGTTTATCATCCTTTCCAGAAGTTTGCATAAGCAACTAGTAAGGGCTATAGGACGGTAGTTATGGGGGTTAGTGGCATCTTTTCCTGGTTTGAGAATGGGAATAATGATGGCATTTCTCCAAGAGGAGGGAAAGGTATGCTCAGTCCAAATTCTATTGTAGAAGTGTAAAAGGTTTAATAAGGAGTCAGGAGAGATGTGCTTCAGCATTTCGTAGGTAATGCCATCAGGACCTGGTGATGTGTTGGATGATTGTCTTAAGCTTTTATTCAGTTCGTGGATTGTGAAGAGGCTATTGTAAGATTGGTTTGATGAGGTATTAAATTTTGTCCTTCAGTCTGGCGTTTATAAGAGAGAAAAGGTTTTGGGTAAGAGGTACTGCAGGTGGTTAAAGCAAGTGCTTCCCCAATAGCATTTGCTATGTCTTTTGTTTTGGATATGATGCCATTTTTAGTGGATAGACAGGAGATTGAGTGGTTTGTGTAGATACCCAATGCTCTTTTAGTTTTTGTCCATAGCTCCTTAGTGGTGGTTGAAGTGGAGATACTAGAGACATACTGCCTCCAGGATTCTTTCTGAGATTGCTGCCTGATTTTACGTGCATTTGCCTTTGCCTTCTTGTAAGCAATTAGATTTTCAGTTGTAGGATACCGGCGGAAGATACCCCAGGCTTTGCCCTGCTGCTTTCTGGCGAGAAGGCATGCATCATTCCACCACGGTTTTTTGTGTTTTCTGGTACCAGTACTTGATTTTGGGATGCTGTTATCTGCTGCTTTAATAATAATATGGGTAACACTGTCGACGACCTTGTCTATAGTACCTTCAGTGACCTTCGAGGAGATAACGGATTGAGCAGTGAAGGTGTGCCAGTCAGCTTTCTCATAGATATAGTGAGAGGTGTTATAATTTCGATTAGAAATCTGATATAATGGAGAGAGAAAAACAGGAAAATGGTCACTGTTATGTAAGTCACTAGAGACGGAGAAATTAAATAATGGGAGAATTGATGGAGAGCAGATGGCAAGGTCTATTGCATGGAAAGTTTTAGTTGGATAGTGGAAGTAAGTATTGTCACCATTATTCATGCAGCAAAGGGAGAAATCAGTGAGAAGTTTTTCGATTTGAAGGCCTCTATTGTTGGTGTCCTTGCTTCCCCACAAGGGACTATGAGCATTCATGTCACCAAGGAGGATGAAAGGAGGAGGAAGCTGCTGAATGAGACTATTGAGGGATGTTTGGCAGATTGCTTCACTTGGAGGGAGGTATATACTGCAGACAGTTGTGAGTTGTTTTAATTGGATACGAGTGGCGACTGCTTGGAGATTTGTGTTAAGATTGACTATAGTGTGAGGATAGCTATTGTTGATTAATAGGGCAACTCCACCAGTGGCCCTATCATTGAGCTCATTGTCCTTGCGAAGGACAGTGTAATTGCGGATTTTAGTAGGTCTATTGGTTTTGAGGAAAGTTTCCTGAAGGGCGAGGCAAGCGGGGTTATGATCATATATCAGTATTTTGAGGTCGTCGTTTTTATTAAGGAAACCGTGGCAGTTCCAGGATAGCAGCAGAGCCATTATCATGTTGTGTTGGGGATGATGCTCATCTTGCTCGGAGTCCCCGTAGGCTTGAGAGGAGTGCTAGGGATGTCGTCATCATCCATGGGGAGGTCTGACATTTCAGAGTCAGAAGGGTCCAAATGTAGGATACTGTCATCTATAGGGCGTTGTGGAGGAACATGTTTGATTTTGGGTTTGTTATATTTAGTTCTGTAGACAGAAGACTTTTTTATTTGTGGTCGGGTTGAGTTAACATTTTGAGAATTTTTCTTCAATGTATTTTTTTGTGAAGCTGTGGAGGTTTTATTTTGATTAGAAGTTGTAGATATTTGTGCTAATGCAGAAGGAAAGGAGACAGGTACAGATTTTGGTGGTTCGGTTTGGGTTGCTATTGTTTTGGTTGATTTTGTTGCAGCTGCATAAGATAAACCAGGTTTTGGTGTCCGGCTTTCTATTAACTTACGGGCTTCGGGATATGAGATTCTTTGAGAGGCACGTAGGGACTGGATTTCTTTTTCAAACGCCCATTTCGGGCAAGATCTGGAGTATGAAGGATGTTCCTCTTTACAATTTACACACTTAGGAGCTGCAGAGCAGGACTCACTGTCGTGGCCAGAAGCACCACAACGCGCACAGGCAGGTGACCCACGACAGGAGGTTTTAGTATGGCCGAACTTTTGGCACTGGAAGCAACGGATGGGATTTGGTATATATGGTCTGACGGGACATAATAGGTAGCCGGCTTTAATATGAGATGGAATAGTGGGAGACTGAAAAGTTAGGATAATATGTTTAGTATTGATTATTTGATTATTGCGCCGAATAGTGATTCGACGCACAGCGCATACTTTTTCATCTTTTAGGTTTTCAAGTATTTCAGCTTCAGAGCAGTGCAAAAGGTCGGGTTCTGATACGACTCCTCGGGAGATGTTTAGGGAGGTATGAGGTGTCACTGTAACTGTTTTTAGGCCAAGGTTTTTTATTTTCATTATTTTGCAAGCTTGTCTATTGTTGGATACTTCTACTAATAGGTCTCCAGATCTTAATTTTTTAACTTTTTTGACTTCTCCTACATTATCAGTGATACATTTGTGAATTAAAAATGGCGATGTTTCATTAAGTTTACCTTCAGCAGAGTGGATAAGGAAGAATCTGGCATTCATGTGTGCAAATTGTGTATCGGTGTGTTCATTAGCGGTTGACAGCGGAACGTTGACGGTTGACGAAGAATTTTTCATATCCATGTTGGGGAAAATTGAGATTCGGACCCGACCGCACCACCCACCACGGAGCCCAACAAGGGGATGTGCAATTGCACACCAGTGCTAGTCGGGTCTATACGCTCACAGTACATCCCTTAGGCAGCATCCACCCTTAACGACGTGCCCAGTAGATGTCCGATTGCTTGATCCCTAGCAGTTGATCGAAATCAGTACCACCAGCCGATTGATACACAGGGGAACGCTGTGTACCTCCCGTTTACCTGAAGCCGAGGCCAAAGCAATGTGTTGGAGAAAAGACCCCTCAATTACCAGGATCCCCATTTCCGGGGACACGGGTCTCCACGCACGGCAAACACGTGGGTAGTTTTCTGCCAATAGAAGCTGACGGCACAGGGCGGCCGCAGCTTCTAAAGGGGGGCCCTCACCTCCACAGAGGAAGCTACACTGAGGGGGAAAAGGAAGGATACAGCTAAGAGGAGAGGAGGGTAGAACAAAGAAAAGCGAAAGATCGCTGGGGCCCCGGGATTGCGACACCCGTAAAGACCTAAAGTAGGTCTTCCCCCTGAGGGGGATCCAA
Organism: Cheiracanthium punctorium; assembly: GCA_038373885.1. Taxonomy (NCBI): domain Eukaryota; kingdom Metazoa; phylum Arthropoda; class Arachnida; order Araneae; family Cheiracanthiidae; genus Cheiracanthium; species Cheiracanthium punctorium. The sequence goes on along the minus strand of JAWZYV010016140.1, from coordinate 107,164 downwards.
AGAAGAGATACAGGGATATAAATATTCAAAGCTCAAATGTTCTCTTTTCTGAGGTTATCAGTTACATACACTGCAAAATGAGCTGCATGTTATACACTGAAGGAAGATTGTATCAATTGGTGAGTGTTACCCATAAACAAAGAGTCTATTTATTTTAAAATTAATCTGAATAATGTAAATGATATATTATACGTTTCAAGGTAATTTTAAAAATATATTATGAAAATAAAACTAGAATGAACAAAAAGTTCATGAATTTGAAGTATCATTTTAAATGGAAAAAGAAAATATAGACTACCTTACTTAAAATAGAAGCCTTGAGAATGTTAAATAATCAAGGTAACACAATGGGGAAATATATGCCATGGCTCTGTTTCTCAAGCTTGGCATACTTTTGAAAGGTAGAAGTAAGTTTTAGCGTTCTCTGTCAGTGGCATAGCAGGCAGTCTACTCTGGGTGACACCCTCAAAGAGGTGACACCCAATCCAATGACTTGTACAGCAAAAATTCCAAAAATATACTGTTTTATGAGATTTTGAAAAACCAATTCTAACATACAGTTATTTTTCTGCCTTGGCGATTCTGAAATTTTGCACTGGCTGGTGTTTAATGGTACAAGGTCCAAAAAGGATATACTGCACCAAGCTATGTGTAAAAAATAAGATAAACGAGGTTTTTCAAAGTATACAGGTGTAAAAGTGACTAAATAAGGTGAATACCAGTGAACGAAAACGTTTTTCAATAGTATAGGAAGCTAACCTGAAATAATTCATGTTAGAATAATCATGCAAAGGGGGGGGGTCTCCACCCCTTATATCCTCTCTTATATCCGCCCGGAGTGTCACACACTGTAGCTACGCCACTATTCTAAACTGTCTCTCATACATGTCTAGTTTCTCCCCAACATCCAGGAACCCAGCTTCTTGTTTAACGGGAGAAGACAGCTCATGCCACTGAATGTGTCATTTAAAGCTATATACGTTCTTCCCAGAGTTTTCATCACAATTTGGTTCTTAATCAGAAGGCGGGGAACTTCTGAATGGTACCCCTCAGAAACTGCTAGTGGACTTTTGGAAGCATGGATTTGAAGTGCACACCACATGCACACAGGGTACCAGTGGTACGCCGGGATCGAACCCACAACCTTCTGGTTACGAGTCGCCTGAACCACTAGGCCACCACAGTCCTAGGTACCCAGCTTGTTGAATTTTTGTTTTTATGATCCAAGTCAAGAGTGTCCCGTCCCTGCTCTGTCTTAGCATCTTCAAATAAATATAGTGGGACTCTAAAAATAAAAATATAAGAATGATGCTTTTTTAAAATAAAAGAAAAAGTTCAACAATCTGTTTTGTTTCAATTTTAAAAGGATTAAGTGTGACTAATCTTAATTATTTCCTAAGAGTGTGGATTTAAAATATATCATTAATTTTATTAGATGTTTGTGTTAAACAAAATAAGTTTTCAAAGCTTAAATGAAATCTTCACTTTTCTTGAGTTCAAGGTTATATGTACTGCAAAAGCAGCTCCATGTTACATACTGACAGTAGATTTCACCAATTGGTGAGTGTTTCCATAGACTAAGAGTCTACTTATTTTAAAATATTTACAGCATAAATGCTGTATGATTAGGTGCATGCTTGTGTTTCTTAAGAGTCATGTACATCCTAGAGGGTTAAGGGGTTCAAAACACTTGTTCTCGTTACATCTTGAGGAAACCAACCAAAACTCCTGGCCATTAGACTGATAGCAGCATGGAAGGCCCGAATGCGAGACCTTCAGACTTTAGACATCTACCATGTTCTATGTCTACTGAATAAACATACAAGCACTAATGCTATCAATGTGTCAGTTATTAGACATTTTCTATGTGCAACAAAATATTTAAATAATTTAATGTGTGTTTAGTTGGTTATTTGAGGGTAATGGCACAAGGTCCAGAAAGGACATACTGTGCCAGACAAGGTGTGTAAATAGTAAAATAAAGTGTTCAGGTAAAAAAGTTTTGTATAAAACATGTAAAGCTAAAAACCATGAGGTCTAAAAACAATAAAAGCAAACTGTAGAAAGGTAAAAGGTAGATTAAAAAGACAAGAGCACCTGCATGGGGGTCCCATCCAGATACCAGACAGAGAAAAGTATATACTTCACAATGAGTAAAGAATATTGATACGTCGAAGAAAGGCAAACAGATTACAGTGCGGGGTTTCACCCACTATTTCATCAAGTTTGGGATGAGAGCAGTTAAAAAATATTTGGTAAAAATTATTAAAAACTGTACAAGAGGTTAAAATGTGACGAATGGTTAGGTGAGTTTGACAATGTGAACATTCTGGGGCAGGTTCACCCAGAAGTAGGTGTTTATGGGTGATTCTCGTGTGACCAATGCAGAGACGGGTCAAAATGACAGCATGATTTCGATATGAAAGGGATGACCAATGAGTGAGGGCTGGACGGATAAAATGAAGTTTGTTCTCAGTTTCACTGTCCCATTTATCGGTCCATATGCTTTTCACTATGCCAGACATGCTAGACTTTATGTCTCTAAAGGAGAGATTGCCGGTGTATGGAAGGGTCGCATCCCTGGCTAGTGTGTCGGCTTTCTCGTTTCCACTGATCCCGATGTGACTGGGTACCAAACAGAGGAGGATCCTGTATCCCCAGTTTACGAGTTGTTCATACTTATGTAAAACTTTCATGATGTATCTATGTGTTTGAGAGCCCGATTTTAGGTTTTCCAGTACACTGAGGGAGTCTGTGTATATGATAAAGTTCTTTGCATCATTTCTGGAGATGTACAGAAGGCTTTCGTAAATGGCCAGTAATTCAGCTATGAAGACAGAGCAAAACGGAGGGAGTGTGTAGCGGCATGTGAAATTTCTACCTACAAGGGCAAAGCCGACGTGATTTCCAGTTTTAGAGCCATCTGTATATAGCTCTCCGTAGTTTGGGTATTTGTTCCTGTGGTCTAAAAACAATTTCTGATATATTATGGGGTAAGTGTCTGGTTTTGAAAAGCCTTTGAAAGGTTAATGTGTGTTTAGAGTAGACCACTTAGCCATCAGTATTGCTACTAATGTTGCCCAGGATGCACCACGAGGAGGTGGGTCTACACTGCACCCCATGAAAGAAAAAGTATACTTGAATTCCAATTTCTTATTGAAGATGATGAGCCTATTGTATCACATAGGGATAGATGATGATTTTTCTAGTGTGAATGATAACCTTCCAATAAGAAATCAAATATTCTACAGAAATAAATGCTGGAAGCAACTACCTTTTAAACCAATAATAATTCCAACAAATTATGAATTTTTAGGAAAAAATTTACTTTTCACTGTCATGTTATGCTAGTATACAGTGCAATTGATCTATCCAGAGGGATAACATATCAAATAAAATATTTGAATTTCAATACAGTTTCAGGAAGGTTACGATCATGTTCAAAAATTGTTGATCTCAAGTGACCATAAGGATTTTCAGATAGCTGTATCTGCTGCTCATGATAAACAATAGTGTACCTTTATCTATGGTTATAAAATAAATTAGGAGCCTTTTATGAATGTCAGCAGAAAAAAAGGTGGCACTACATTAAAATGTAAAAATAACTTCAGCTTTAATTAATTAATATAAGTTATTATTTTGTAATGTATGTTTATAAGTTTTCTTTTAGACTAAACTTGGTCTCTTGAAATAAAACTAAAAAATTTAAATCCAAAAATTGCTATGCTATAAAAATTCTTGACCCCAAAAAATACCCCCAAAATAATAAAACCCACCTGGGTTGGCTTATTTTAAAAGAGCCCGGGTTTTTAAAAATCCTGATAACAATCCTGTAATATAATCTACATCATTTATTAAAAACACTGATCATTCATTTTATAATGGCATAATTGTTACAATGCTTTCATAAATGTTCGGAATTAACCTTTCCTAACCTTTAACTACACACTCTTAATATATTAACAAGCACACGCTTGGTGTATTTTGTACAGCAACAAAAAAGTGAACAGAAGTTAAGAAAACTAATATTATACAATTAGATTTAATAATCAAAACTTCTAATAAATATTACTGGAATAAAAGCAAAATATAAAATGATAACCACTGACCCTATTAAATTTCATCTGTGAGGTTCTCCTTACTGTTACATTCCCAACACGTAATTAACCCTATTTGCTGCAAATGGTTTATTTTATACATCAGCACGTGTATTTAAAGGTTAAAGCTAATATACCCTTTAAGACCTAGACTATTTTGCTACACTCAAATACTTTATTGAGTGAGTGCAAGATAAATCTCTTAGTTTAGTTTTGTGAATAACTCACTAAATTTTACGAATAATACACATCTCAAAAGAAATTCGAGAAATTATTATACCTGTTTCACTTATTATGAAGAATAAGATTTTATATATGAAATCGACATCGACTTAGGAAATATGAGTTACACTAGAATACTTTGAGAGAGGATATAGATCACCAGCACAATTGTGTAGATCAGGCTTAAAGGGATACTAAAAGCGGTGAGCGGAAAAAGCGCCGCCGGAAAAAACGCTACTTTTAATAGTTTTATGATGTAACACAGTCTTTATATGCTAATCGACGAGGCAAGGAGCGTAACCAGAAAATTTTTTCGGGGGGATTGTATGAGATATAATTTTGTATTGATAAACTTAATTTCTTACTGACGACGTAGGAAAGGGGGGGGGGCTTTGGAACCTAGAATTGGCTTGGGGACCCCGAAATTTTTTCGGGGGGTTGTATGAGATATAATTTTGTATTGATAAACTTAATTTCTTACTGACGACGTTGGAAAGGAGGGGGGCTTTGGGGCTCGAGCCCCCCCCCATAGCTTTGTAGGATGATAGAAAATAATCATATATCGGTGTCTTTTTCAGTCTCCAGAATCCATAAAAACATACTAACCCCCCTCCCCCAAACCTACTGAATTGCTACACGCTACTGCGCCCCTATCGGATTGAGGGGAGACCTAGGCTGAGCTATGGCTTATTATTACTGGTTTTTCTTTTTATAAGGGCAAGAGTTTATTCTGATTCATGGTAATTTATCTTGTTAGCTCTTGGTTTCTAAATAAGAAATTTTAGAATAAGGAACATTTATAAGTATATATATTTATATATAAATATTTTTATTTTTGAAAATATTCAATTTAAACATTGGTACTCTTATTTTAAAGAAGCCTTTTAAAAAACTAAATTATGGTATTAATAAGTCAAAAACAATTTTTAAAAAATCTTCTTTAAATTAAATGTTAGTGTAATTGTAATGTTTTTAAATAAATTTTTAAATGCTGAAAAAAAAAAAAAAAACAGCATCACTTTTTAAAGGAAACTGGTTTAAAATCATTTAAAACTCATTTCTTAAAATGTAAAATATTAGTTATATATAACTGTGATTAACATTAATAGTTAATTAGTTTTGTTAAAATTAGTTGGAAAAGTTTCAATAATACTTTCTAACTTTTGTAACTTTAGTTTTTAAACATTAATTTGCTCAGAAATAGAACCTTTGCTAAAGAACCTGACTGAGAATCAAAGACGACCTTGTAAGTGAACGCGTCCGTTAAATATGTAGGGGCCGTCTATCTTTTTGCTGGGTTGTGAGCATTCAAAACTGCATTATTTTGTTAAAACATGATCGATTCCGGTTCTTGTGCTACAAAACAAACATACAAAATTTGCAAATCAAATTATTAATTTATAAGTTTTTTATCTAAATAATTGATTTACTTATTTATTGTATTATTTTCAAGACAAAGTACATATTCATTTAAAGATGGAGAATAATTCTTTGTAGTGTCACCGGATGTCGACACCCGTACTCATTTTTAGGGTATACTGTTTTTTTTTTACTCAGAGCCTGACAAAATCGAGTAGCTGCAATCGACAAAATCGAGTAGCAGCCTGACAAAATCGGGGGCAGCTACCTTGGGTCCCCACTGAAAGGAGAACACAGAATGAAAACGCCCCTGTCCTAAAGTAATGTAATATTTTTCAGGAGAGGCTACTTAAAAGAAAAAAAAGTTAAAAGTGATTATTACTAAAATAAATTATTAATTACTAGCAGACCCGGCCACGCATTGCTGTGGCTGAGTGATTTAAGCAGGATTTGAAAGACAAAATTTAACACAAATTAACATAACATTTAATAACATTTATTTAATAAATACTTTAAATATTTTAATTTGATATATATACTCTAAATATCTTTAATCGTAATAAATCACAGTTGATGTTCAATGAAGCGCCAATCGATGTACAATATTTTTGGTCAATCGGTCCTTTGTTAATGCAAATAAACTTGATGGTCTTCCTACTCGTGAACACGCCACGTATAATTGCCCATGGGAGAAACATGGATTTTCAAAGTCTAAGCCGCAAATAGACATGTTTGGCCTGAGATTTATTTATAGTCATCGCGAAAGCTAAGCGAATGGGAAACTGTTGTCTTTTAAATGGTATAGGAGAATTGGATATCATCGGAATACGTGGTAACAAAACAATTTCTCCTTTAAACTTTTCTGTCAAAATAGTTGCTTCAAGAACGTTTCCAGTGATTCTTTTGATCACCAAACGTGTACCGTTGCATAGTTTAGGAGGGTTTAAATTACGCAGTAGAATAATCGGTGATCGAATTTTCAATCGAAGATTGTGTGGTGGCATTCCTGATATGTCTAAAGAATTTAAAAATTCAATTGGGAAATTCACTGCCTCAAGATTACTAAGCCAGTCATGATTTAAATAGTTATTTAGTATGTCTGGGAAGACACTCTCAATCAGTTCATTTTTAGTTTGAACAACAGTACAGAAATTATCTGGCAATTAATATGTTGAGTATCTTGATGAAATTCTATTTCACCGTTTCCAAGAGCCAGTAATTGTTTAGAAAATTCTTGTGCTGTTGGATCATTTTGGAGTTGTACTTGCGTGTTTTTTGTCAGTCTGAGTGTTTCCACATTTCTCCATAAAATTGATTGTTTTAGACATGCATTAATTTCATCTGCAAAAGTAGAGCGAGGAATAACTGGCAACGTTTGCCGGAAATCACCAGATAGTAATAAAATAGTACCACCGAAATATCTGTCACTATTGTATAAATCCTGCATAGTCCTATTTAATGCTTCGAGCGAATGCTTATGAGCCATAGTACACTCATCCCAAATTATGATCGAAGTCTTCCGTAACACTGCTGCCATTCCGCTTCTTTTTTTGATATTATACATTGCATTTGGATTGTTATGAATATCTAATGGTAGCTTGGAAGCAGAATGTGCTGTCCGCCCACCATCCAACAAAGTAGCAGCTATGCCTGATGATGCAGCTACTAATGCAATTTTTTGTTGTGACCGTAGTTTCGCAAGGATGAAAGATAACAAATATGTTTTACCGGTACCACCTGGTGCATCTAAATAGAAAAAACCGCCTTGTTTGGCATCAATAGCCAACATAATTCGATTGCATATGTTCTTCTACTCGTCAGTTAATAATGGTTCATTGTTAGTAACAAATGTATTTAAATCATGATTATTAAATTGTTCTTCTCGCTGCAAATCACTATTTACTAAGTCTGTAGCTGGGCGATTAGGAGATGGAATACCATAATGACTAAGTGGTGAATTTGAGATCATAATACATAAATCTTCAATCATTATTAAAGCATCGTTATACATATCTTGTGTGAAGTCTAAGTTTGGAGAGTGGTTTATTTGTTTATGTCAGTAGAGTATATCTTCAGTCATGTAGTTCTTAAATTTTTCCCACAATGTAGATGACTGTGTTGGAAAACATGTCATCAAAATAATGGCAAAAAGTTGACAAATATTACTCGGCGAGGACGTTAAAGCAGCATCAGCAAGTGTCAGATCCCAATGGTTGTCATCTTCTAAAAGTTGCAATGCGTGACATGCATCTTTATACGTACTGAACACTTGGTCATTAACTGTTCGTAAAAATTGAAAAGAGATTGGTCCAGGAACATTCACCAACAATAAACGCAGAAAAAAGCATTCATGTTGTTTTGGATGTACAATATAAAGTCGTCCCAGTGTCTTAGCTTAAAATATGCCTGCAATATAAGGATGTGGTTCTTCCTTTTTACGTGGTTCCCATTTTTTAGCTGACGTGTTCCATGTAAAATAGCATGGAATATCAGTGTATAATACTGTTTTTGCGAATTGACCATACACATCAGTTTTTTGACAAAGAGTGAAAAATTCGGTTAGTGTCGTTTTTGGTGGTTCACATGCTCTTTGGAGAATATTTTCTTCGGTGAAATACACACGTTGTCCATTTTCAAGATGCACTGCAAGATGTTGTATAGCAGGTTCTCTGTGGTGTATGGGGAAGCTAAGTATGCGCCAGATAGCTTCACTGCTGCTAATGTATCTACCCATTTGGTAGCGTGCTATTTCATCATTTTCGTTTATATTTTATACTCCAAATACGGCCAAATCACTGCCCTTATTAACGTACTTGCAAATATACTTGATGGATTTCACAGAACTGCAAAGCTCAACATTAATATGAGCCTTGTACGTTTTTGAGAGTAGTGGTGAGTATGGTACTACCCATTGATTGTCAATTTCTAATTGGTTAGAATTTGAAGTTCTCATTTTATATGTATGACCACCATTATCAGCGTTTCTGTGGCGATACAATGGATAACCATCAATATCAGTAATGGTATCATTTGTGAATTTCTTAGGAAAATGTTTCTTACATTTCCCATTTTCCATGCATGGCGATGTCATGTTAAACGCTCCACACGGTCCATGAATCATATGACTTTTAACAATATTAAATAATTCTTGATCAATTGAAGAATCTGGAATTTCGGCTGAAATAATTTGATCAATTTCCTCTGGACGAATTTTATCTTCAAGCCAAATTAAAATGTGAGCATGAGGTAAGCCTCATTTCTGCTACTCAATTGAATACAACCAACAACACGTTTTGCGAAAAACTGAATATTTTACTATAAAATCAATCAAAGATTTCAACTTCTGTTTAAACACTCGTGCAGTAATATCGTGACGATGTATTGATTGTTGACCTAGTAATAGTAAAGATTGGATTTCCTCCCAATTTGGATTACACGTAAATGTTATAAACAAATCTGGACGACCGTAATGACGTACATAAGTCATTGCATCCTGCATGTATTCTTGCATGTTTCGTGGGCTACCTATGTAAATGGAAGGTAAAATAACAGCACTACCAATTTCATTGGTGTTTAAATTTCCATCAACGTTTCCAACAATAGCCTCTCGTAAGTGAATGTAATCCTCTGATCGTAGTTTAGCTTGGTAGAACCGAATGAATCGCAAACGTTCGCTTTCAATCTTAGCAAACATTTCCACAACGTATTGATGATACAATTGACGATATCGAAGGATATAGTTGTCCTGATTGTGTCTAATCATTAATCGATACGCATAGTAGTTCATTGAACTAACCTTTTTATTTAATTCATTACAATTGACTGGATCAGACTGATTCATGAGCTCTTTCAATACGTGCATATCGAGTCTTCTTGCTACGGGCAGTAAGGTTAGATTTTTTGGGTCGCATATTACTAAAAGTAGTGCTTGGTATAGGCAAAATAAGACATGTATAGTGTGTAGTCTAAGAAACTGTATCACATTAAGGCGTGGAGCCATCTATGAGATGCAAAGGACAATGTTTTACAGTTCTCTGTAAAGAAATTCTCTTAAGGCGCCATCTGTTCCAGCCTTAATGGTTTCAAACGGAAATATTGGAACCTACGATTAATAACAACAATCAACGTAATCAGAATATCAGTTGACCCGTTTTTGAGTTATTTCGGAACATACACACGGACACTGGATTTTTATATATTAAGATAAGATAAGATATATGAAAGATATATAATACGTTCTTTTAGGTTTCTTCCTCTGTAAAATGAGAATTTTTCTGTAAATAAAACATACGCAAATAATAAGATGTCGTTTAAAGCAAGAACTGTTAAACTGTTCTTTTTTTTTCAAAACAATAAAAAAGTTATCTCGGTTGCCAATTTCGGAAAAAATAAAATAAAACGCTTTTATCCCTTTAGAAGCAGACGATAAGCTATGAGTTGAGTATTTCAATATCGCAGATATTATTAATTTTCTTCGTAGTAATGTTCCAATATTTTTGGCCGTGTTCGTGACTGCCGGTTTGGATAAACACTTTTTCTTGAATTTATGCAGTACACAAATACATATTAAACTACAGTTGTACATAAAGAAATTCTCTTAAGGCGCCATCTGTTCCAGACTTATGGAACCTACGATTAATAACAACAATCAACGTTGATGATCAGTTTTTTATTAATTATTAATTATTGAGACCATTAATTTGAATAATAACTATCCTATTATCTAAGTTGGACCAAATTACATATATATGCAAACTTTCATGAATATCAGTTGACCCGTTTTTGAGTTATTTCGGAACATACACACTGACACTGGATTTTTATATATTAAGATATCAATTATAATCAATCTTTGATTGCTATTGAATTATTTTCTTCCGAATTCTTTGATAACAATTTTTAAGTGAATAAAATTGAATAATATATTAAATTTTAACACATTTTAAGTACTGATTTGAGCATTCTAAGATTTTGCTTACAGAAATTTAGTGAATTCTTTTTCATACTGCAGCATTTCTTTCCAGAGTTTATATTACTTTGGTAGAATTATTTAGCCCGTCATTTAGAATTTCTGTAGTTAGCACATTTACAGATTCTGCAGAAGGGAAAGAAGTGTTTTATTCAATTTTTATTAGTTATAGAAAATCAATATTCGTAATGTTATCCTTATAAATGACTCACTGTAAATAATAATAATAAATAATAACAATAAATAATAACAATAGATAATAATAATAATGAAAATGAAAAAAAAGTTTTAAACTAGAAACATTTTTTAAAATTTGAACTCGTTTAAAAATTTAAATTCTAAATCACATCCAATAAACTATTACCTTTTTAAAAGTTATTTAATGTTTCTTCCTATGAATAAAAATCAGATAGTTATTTTCTGGAAAATAAAAAGGAATACACGTGATACACTTTTTTACAAATAAAATAATTGGTATATTTATAACTTGTACAAATATTTATAAATTGCATAGTCATTTTATAAATGAATTTTCAATTTATCTACACGAGAATGCTTTTCAAAGATTTATCGCTTTTTCGCCCTTTTTCTTTTGGGATTTTCGGAGTTTTAACATAGCCATAAGTAGTTGTGACATGATTCCAAAAAAGAAGGGGGGAAAAAAAAAAAAAAAAAAAAAAAAGAAAGAAAAAAGCCTCTGCGAGATCCTCTACCTCCGCTTTGTTCTTTTTTGACCCTCCAGGACATGTATATCTTACCTCTTTGTCTAATGGTCAAAACATTAGGGGTCAAATGCTATTTTTGGAATTCTCCTTTGACCTTGAACAAGTGTTCTCACTGTTCTGCAAAAGCGGAATTTTCGTTTAACCTTGAACTTTGCTGCATGCAAATGTTATTATAAGATAATTTTTTATTTATTTAATTTAAAAAGGTGCTTATTTTATTTAAAAGTTAATAATGAATTAGTTATTTTACTTAAAATTTAAATTATTTTAAAATTTAAAATTTTTTAAACAAAATCGGAAATACATATAGTTAAAATGCGTCAAAATTTTTCTAGCTTTTTTTATTGTCAACTACAAATTATACTTTAGTTAAAAAACATACTTTTTTCTTTAAAAAAATAGCTGTATGCAATTAAATGTGTAAAAAAGGATTTATTTAATTAATACTTTCTTAATTACAAAAATTTAGACAAAATTTGAACAGTAATTAGAAAATGTGTGCTGAAGATTTTTTGAACATTTCTTTGAATCACGGACTACAAATTAAATAAGAAACATACTAACTTGCTTTAGCATAAAATGAAAATATTAATTATTATGACTGATTGTAACAGTTATGTTCAGTATTTTATCAGAAAAAAAAAAAAAAAAAACAGAAAAAAAAAGTTCCGTTCCTTCAATCAATCAATTTCAATGGAGATTCACCTATGTTTTGTAATAATACATTAACATCTTCTAAAGCTTCTTTTTTGAAATTGATAATTTCAAATTTGTGACGTTTCATCACTGCCAGTTGATACTTTGTCACTGGTATCACTGCTAGTTGATACTTTGTCATCAAGCTCAGAAATAAGTTTGTTTACCTTCTTCCTACAAAAACTACATTTATTTGTCCAGAAATCGATTTTTCACAGTTTGGCAATTTGTTAATTACCTCAGATAAATTTGAATTAATGGTTCTCAAACAATTTTTTCTTTTATGGCACTTCAATGGGTCAAAACATGATGTTTGAAGTATTTCAAATTTATTCAAATAAAATGATTTTTGGTGTTCACAAATATTAAGTAAAAGCTCCGATTGTACATTACTTCTCAAACTTATTAAGTTCAAGTCTGATGGCTTAATAATCAGGGTTCGTTGATTTAAATCAGCTTGATTAAAATCACGATTTAAATCAAGGGATTTTTTAAAAAAAATCAGTGATTAAAATCATTTTTCAAAAGTGACTTTTGTATTGATAGAATGTAGTCTAAATAAAAATCTTCAACACTCAAATGAAATTAATTTCTTATAATAGCATTAGATGGCACTGCAGTGGTTTAGGGAATCCTTCAAGGTAAGGGGGGGGGGGGAGTGACTTTTGAGTGTGACAGTGTGAGAACAAAAGAAATTTGATCAGAAAAATTGGCAACACTAGAATTATTTCAGATTTTAGAACACTCTTGTTTAGGATTCCGTGTTCAGAGAGCTATTGCTAAAGTACAAGGATAATGGCAGAAAGGAAGAAAGATAATATTTGGATGTACTTAATGAAGAGCAGACAGTTTCTGGAAAAGGTGTTAAAGCCAAATGCAAGAACTGTGAATAAGTTATGATGGGATTAGTAGCCAGAATGAAAGCACATGTAGATAAATGTTTCTCCTCTGACAGAAATGATATTAATAGTGATCAACCTCAAGAAACAATTGAGAACAATTTAACTTGTACAAAATCTGAGGCAGCCAAACCTACTATGAAAAGAAAAACCAGCGAGATAGAAAATGATGTTGGTGTTCTTAAGAACAGCATGAATGATTATGCCATAAAGACCACTAAAACTCAAAAGCAAATATTAGATGAGAAAGTGGCAAGATATATTTATGCCACCAATTCTGCTTTTCATCAGGTTAATCATCCCCAATTTAAAAAGATGATTTCTGCTTTAAGGCCAGGGATACTACTGCAAATGAAGTAGAAATAGGTGCAGCATCACTTGATAATATATATGATCAAGAGAAAGAAAAATGTTCCAAACACCTAAATAGACAAATTGTTAACTTTAGTATAGATGGACGGTCAAATTTTCATAATGAACCAATATTATGTGCTGTAGTATCCACAAGAAAAGGTGAGAATTATCTAGTTGAGACAATTGACACATCTGGTAGTCCACACACAATTGAATATCTTGTAGAAGTTGTGAAAAGTCTTATTATGCACTTATTATTATAATAGCTAAAATAGCATAAAATATATTTTATATATATTGTTTAAAATGTCATACTATTATAATATGCAAAATAAATTCATATTAGGAATTTTTAAAACATCTTCAAAACAATCCGATTTAAATAAAAAAAATCAGATTTTTTTGATTTTTTTAAAAAAATTAAAAAAATCACGAACCCTGTTAATAATGCAGTACTTGATGCAGTTTCTACTTGAGCATAAGTCTTTTTATGGCATTCAGTTCCATTTTTCTTAGCCAATACTACAGCACATCTGGGAATGTTCTGCTGCCATATTAAATGTAACTGATATTCAGTAGTAGCACAAAATAAAAAAACATTCTAATTTACTTTCAATTAGATTAAAAAAAAAAAAATGAGCTTACATATCAAGCTGAATAATTTAGCTTAGGGTAGTGGGCGTCCTCGAGAAATTTTCGACAAAGTTTTCAAAGCTAGGCAACGTAAATTAAATGTTATAGACAACCATCAAAAAGATAAACCACGTTTTACTACCGCTATCCCCTTTAGCCGAGGGATAGCCAATAAACTTTCTAATATCGCCAGTAAAAAGAACTTCCGTATTCCAATTAAACCTAATAAAACAATCTTTCAGCGCATTAGATCGGAAAAAGACCCAATCAACCCCATCGAAACCGCAGGGATCTATAAAATTAATTTTATGTCAAACGATACTAATAAAGAAAATTGCTACATCGGCGTTACAAAAAGGAAAATTAAAGAGCGAAAAAACGAACATTTTAAAGACATTAACCTCCAGAAACAAAGTACCGCTCTGGCCCGTCTTGCTTTGAAAGAGCCCATTACCATTGATTTTAAAAATATTAAAAAAATAGCCAACTTTAAAAATAGTATATATGCCTACATTCGAGAGAGCTTAGAAATAATGACGACAGATGGCAGCATCAACGATGCGCTTCATACAGTCGACCAATCATGGGATGACGTCATTCACCGAACTTTCAAGAAGAAGAACGAAGAAGATATAAAAAGAAGCCGCCATTAGTGAGAGGTCCAGAAACGACTGAAGATGGTTATGTGTGTAACCGAAATATATATCGTGTACGGGGGAATAAGGTATTCCCAAATAAAAACTTTTAACTACTGTTAAGTAATTGGAAATCTTTTTTTTTTGTTTGTTAGCGGAAACCGAAATCTTTCTAGCAAAGTCTATCATCCTCCCCCCCCTTCCTTAACGCCTACCAAATTATACACAAATTGAATTATTCAATTAGACATGTGTCTTCCCCCATTTCTGGAAAACAAAGTACATTAAACTTCATACCTCCCCTTTTCTAGAAAGAAAAGAAATTTTTTCAAGTATTTAAATAAATTATTACACAAATATCTTTTTAGGTGGCGTTTTTTCCTACATTCACTAAAAGCAGTCTTTAAATGAATCCTTTATTTAGATAAATTCAGTTTTTTGTTTGTTTGTTTGTTTATACATTGATAATACCTAACGTGACCATTTATTTTTTCCTTTAAAACGGGACATCTACTACTTTTTTGGCAATAGTGTATTTATTTCATTCCTCAAAACGGGACATCTACTGTTTTTAAGGCAATAGTGTAGAGACTGAATTTACAGGTCTAGGTATCTTTTAGTTGTCAAAAAAAAAAAAAAAAAAAAAAAGTGCAAAAACGGTTATGCTAATGTTAATATCAAAATAAAAGGGAAAAAAACTATGAAATACACATATACTATAAAAAATAATGCAGGACGTACATTTCGGGGGGTGTAAGGGTTAGACCCTTCTTCGACTTCAAAAATACCATTCGACAGAAGGCACGAAGGTAGGGAAAGTGAGAAATGTAAACAAAAGAGGGCACACAGAAAAACAGAAGTTGTCATTCAGAAGGAAACCAGAGTGCAAATAAAGTGGAAATGGGGGAGTAGGAGGAATAAACAAAACAGGAACATGTATTTAAAAAAGGAAATTAAAGTTAAGTAAATTGAAATAGTTGACAAAAAAAGAACAAACACAAAAATAATACATCCCCGTCTGTGTTTTTTCTTTTATTGTCTCGATAGAGGAAGGTGGGAGGTCAGTTTTTTTTTTTACACAGACACTGCCGTTGGATGATTTTAGAGTTTTATCGGCCTTTATTGAAATCGTTACTGTGGGTTGCTCTCTTCCTAAAAACGGGACATTATGGTGTCCACAAGCTGTGCACGAGGACAACGGGACAAGTCACCTAAAAACGGGACTGTCCTGTTCAAAACAGGATGTATGGTCACCTTAATAATACCCCACCCCATAAAAAAAAAAAAAAAAAGTATTAATTTTGGATGAGTGGTGAAAATTACTAGAACTGGAAAATCTTTAGGTTCCTTGCAGTTCTGTTTACATGTTGGCAATCCTGTTACATTGAGACGGAAATTTGCTGTACTCAGCACAAAATTAAATATTTCCAAGCTTTGAGAATCCCCTTAGTAGCTCATGGACGTCGGCAGAACATTTTAAGTGTGTGTGTGTGGGGGGGGGGTTTACTTAAACATACTGTTAACATGTTGGAAAAACAAAAAAAGCGGTTGGGGGGGGGTTAAAGAACTTATTAGTAAAACTTTATCATTGCATAATTTACTGCATAGTTATCAATAAAGGTTTATACTTTACTTTCGCTGTTTACATTTGAAAAATAGTATTTATGACATGCACCCACTTCTCCCTATTTAGTTCTTACTTAACTGTTTTTTTTGGGGGGGGGGCGAGGGGGGGGTATTTCTTTTAATTCAAATTTTACCATTTGATTAAGACTCTTCCTCAAAATCAAAAGTAGCTAGAATACAAAAGATAGAAAAATGAAATATTGTTTTCCATTATAAATTGAAGATCACTACATTACATAAAATAAAAAGTGGTTTGTACTTAAGCTTACCATATTTTTTTTAAAAGTTCAACTCAGGATCAAACAATCAACAGACAAAATGAGATTTTTTTTTTTTTTTTGGGGGGGGGGGCAACCCAGGACCAACTCGGGACTTTAGTAAAATCGCGTTCAGTAAAATAACGAGTTCCAAAAGGGAAATTAAGCTCGTAATTCTGAAACATTATTAAAGTGGTGAAATTTTATCAATTTAATTAGTTCTAAGTATTTTCTTTAATAATAAATATTTTATCCTTTAACCTGAAATGTTCATTATAACGAGATTTTTACAGTATTTTTAGAAATTACTTTAAAAACTAAATTTAAAATCTTACCTTACTGGAAAATTAAACTTTTATTTCTTAGTCACTGGCTTTACGCGATGACGACCATATAGCTCTAATTTCAATAACCGGTCGTTGTATTATTTATTTTCTTTAATCAGGACTGGCAATATTAACCCCGGAAGTCTGGTAAGCGTACACCAGGGGCGTACACTTAAATGTTTATCAAAAGTTGAATTGCAACTATCTGCGGTACGATTTCATTACCAAAATATCATAATTTTATGAATAACCAGGTTTACAAAATTTCAACTTAACACATCGACTATGTGATTTTCATCAGGTCGACAAGTACATTATATATATCCAAGTTAAAAACTCATGGATATTTTTCAAATCGGTCTTTAAAATAGCAAACTAATATGCCTTCCAGAATCAGTTACAAGCAATACAAAAAAAAAAAAAAAAATGTATGCAATAATAATATTATTATTGAATCTACAAAGAGGTTCAATTTACCTTACCGTAAATCTTATTACCAGCTAGTTTCCTGGGACCCGTACGCACGCACTTTCAATCCAAAATGGTAAATTGCAGTGGAAGAAAAAGGAAGATACTGGAATACCTTATCTCCACGTTCTTATCAGTTCGATTGCCAACCAACTGGCGTCTGTCTGATAAGAATTACTCATATGTTGCTTTATTTTATCAGAATTCTAGCGAAATAGGAGGAGCAAGCTAGGGAACTTGACACTACCCTCAAGATTTTTAACATATTGCTTCAAGATTTAAAAAAAAAAAAAAAAAAAAAAAAAAAAAAATGCATCGCTAAGCAAAATTGGAACTGAAATTATTACAAGTCCCTAGAAAATTTTCTATGGGCGTCTATGTTGTAGAATATTATGTAAATTTAAAGAAATTTGCATATCTGAAATTACTCACACATTTATTTACTTTACATTAAAATTTCGAACACAAAAGTCCCGTTGCTTAAGAATTCTTGGGCATTTATGCATTTATTGAGCAAAAATGTAGACATTTAACTTCAGAAAAGTTAAGTGCATAAAATATTTTTAGTATTCATTCACAAAGAAGACACGATGCAGGTATCTATTTCAGGTTTCCATTTTTCTGTTATGGCAAGCGTACACGAGGGGCTTTTGCCTACGGCGGGGACTTTTTAAGGGGTTCTAACGCTTAATCACGTTGCATTTGGAGAAAACCGACTGTAACTCCAGACGTTAAATCGACAGCCGCGCGGTAGTCCCTAACCGATCTATTTCAGCAATTTTCCTTTTTCAGAAACTTAGAATATCCACAAGAATTTTGCTTGAAGTTTTTTGACGAACCTATTACTAGAAAAGCCACCGTTTGGGAAGCGAGGGGGTTTACCCATCCATTTGGCAGTAAATTGACATGTAACATTGGGGCAAAATGGTTCCTACTGTAGAAAATACCATTTTCAAACAGTTGACATCTGAATTTTCTAGAATTTTAAGGGGGGAGGCAATTGCCCCCTCTAGCCCCTAGTAACTTACGCCTATGGGTTTACCGGTCCTATTCTGCCGGGAACCTGTAATGTGAAGTTGTTTCTTCCCCTCCCTCCCCCCCCAAAAAATAAATAATAATAATAATTTTAAAATACAGAAAGATAAAAATTTTCTATAATCTTTGAATCACCAAAAAATTCTTAAATAACTTTATTTCGTCTCTCAACTGGCTAATGAAAATGATACGCCCTATTCACCCAAAAAATCCTACAACGCCCTTGTGTATATGATATTTCGGCTAAAGTGTATATTACGACTGTCGGTATTATTGATCTATTTTGATTTTTAAATAAGAAACTTCTTATGTCAAAGTTCGAAATACAAAATTTTTTCCGTCATCCTTTTCGCTTAGAAATTTATTGAATTTTTAATCTACCTCTGCCACCAGACGTGGCGAATTATCTTGGTTTTTACTGTATAAACATGAGTTACAAATAAGTTTTTATACAAACTTCAAATTATTAAGTAATACACTGAAATTAAAAAATTCAATTATAAGTCACTAAAAACTGTAAAATGAAACATATGCAAGAGACAGGGAAAGACTTGGCAGAAGCGAGAAAACAGATACTACGGGGCCCCAGTATTCAAATTCGTACCGGGCAAAGAAAGTGTAATGGGACCAATGGGACTTTTTGGCTATACTGCCAGTTCAGAAATACTAACTGTCTAGGCTGAACTACCACAGGCCAACCCATTGCCCGGACGCGATATTCGAAATTGTAGGCCATTCACAGAGCCTTATTATCGCAAGGGCAAATCGGGACTTTGCCCAGGGCCCCCAATTTCAAATATTGTTCTGAAATATATTTTTTATATCAAAATTTTATGAAAAATAAAACAAATTTCATGGATGGGCCCCCCCAAATTCATCAATGCCCGGCGCCCCCCATTGGTCATAATCAGCCTCTGCGAACATGTACCATGTAAGGAAAGTATTGTAATCATGAAAAATATTCGACTTTGAGATTTTAATGCATTTACACGTTTTGATTTCTTCTGAATTCATTTATGCTATTTTTAGTATGATGTATGTATGCATGTGTGAGCACGATAGCTTCTAAATGGTGCATTCGATTGATTTGGTATATATATTATAGACCAACCTTGTTCGACCGGTATTGATTTTGGCGTGTACAGAACTTATGGCTTTTTTTTATAGGGTTTTATTTTTATTTATTTATTTACATTCCCGCCTATAAGTGCGCTAGCGTCTAAACAGCACATTCAATTGAGCGTAAATTTGAGTATGTATATTATAGGTCACGATCACATGACCTGCACAGATTTTAGTAATTATAGATCTGACACCGGGTTGCAAAATAGAATTCTTATACATTATGAAATATTGACAAAAATCATTTAAAGTGTGCTAGTGTCTAACTTAAAGTGTTATATGCATTAGAGTAAGTTCAAATTATAGTCTGTTTGCGGAAACGAGAGAACGAAAGTAAACAAACGGGTTGCCAAAGAATTACATATTTTTTCACCAATCTCTAGTTTGGAGTTAAGAAAGGTTAAATGCGCCTAACAGCGTAAATGGAAGAAAGCAGAAATTCATACTGTGTTTGGCGCTTTGGCAAAATGCCAGGTGCTTACTTTTCGCCAGTTTACATGTGCCATTATTTAGTTTCGTTCTCTCGACTCGGCGAACAGACTATAGGTATGTATATTATAGATCCAAAGCCTTATTATCGCATGGGCAAATCGGGACTTTGCCCAGGGCCCCCAATATCAAATGTTGTTATGAAATATTCTTTTTTATATCAAAATTTTATGAAAAATAAAACAAATTTCATAGATGGGGGCCCCCAAATTCATTAATGCCCGGGGCCCCTGTGGGTCATAATCAGGCTCTGGCCATTCACGCACTTGGCGCTTTTTTGTTTGGCTAGCATGCGTTCGCGCTATCGCCAACGCCTTCTTTGGGGTTGTAATTTGGAGGAAGTGTTCGGAGTTCGGATATCGGATGTACAAATTACAGATTCGGATATCAACTCTTCTGTGCACGTGTTCAGCGAAGCAATGGTTGTCGCCGCTTTAAACAAAATTTGATTTCTTCATTGAAGGAAAAGAGATTTTGATTTCGAAATAGACTACGATAATTCGCAGAGTTTTATGCGAACACTAATCTTTAAAGGTAAGTTTGAATTATTTGTTTAAAATAAGCTTATTTAATAAATCATTAATTTTAATAGTAAACGATTTGTACATGTTGTATATAGATCATCCGTTATCTTATTAATCATGATATAAGAATTTTAATAGATGATGTTACACGTCAAGTAATTTCAGATTTACCTGATTTTAATTTTCGTGAAACTAAATTTTCGGTTGATTTTCAATCCGTTTTTAATGTTATATTTAACACAAAGTGTTCCAGTATATTTCTCAGAAACTTGATTTAGCTTTTGTGTGCAATATATTTTTTAAATATTTAGTGCACACTTATAGTGTGCACTTTTTTAATATTTATATTTTAATAGTAGTATGCACAAAATACTTATGCTATTATTGTAAACATTATATTGCATATTATTGCACAATATGCTACTTTCCAAATATTTATTGAGACAGTTTACAGTATGTTTTTGTAATCGGGTCATTCTCTGGAAAAAGGGGTATTTCAGTGATTAATATTGCAATTTTATAAAATATGAATATATGTATTTTTTTTTTTCATATATATCTTTAAAATGTGATTTTATACAGGTAATATCACTGGCAATTCACAATTCCTAAAAATAAATATTATATACAGATTTTTAAATACTTATGACAGGGGAATGATACGATGGTACAGGGGAATGATTTGGCTGATTTCAAAATACAGAACATAAAATAATTAAGCATTTTAACAACTGAAAATTATTATTATTATTTTAATATACGAATATTTCAAAGTTGGATTAATCTTTTAGAATAAATAAGTAACTATAAGATAATGGATGATATTGAATTTATTTAGACAGCAAGAGAGAACAATGTTTAGGTACAAGAAATGTTATTTTTCATTTTTAAATCTATATCACACAAATTGTCTATGATAAAATATCTAGAAGAAATTGGACGAGGAGGATTTTTAATAGACACAAAATTTCATCCTTTGGTACATCCTGTATATCTGGTTATTTGGCCAGTAAAATCGGCTTCCATTTCTGAGCATAAAGTTTATTTTTAGGTTGTCATCATTTATTTCTTCAATTACACCTGTTCAAAACAAATTTCCTTATAAGTAACAGGGTAAAATCATAAGATAGTTTGGTGATGTTAAATTAAAAAGCTCACAAGGAAACCAATTTTCATCATATACAACTGTAACCCAAGTTCCTATTATAATAGGTTTACTTTCTAAATCAGGAGTTGATGCTTGAGAATCTTTACAATCATTAGTATTCTTAAAACAGGAAGATAAATCTACAAATGATGGTTCTGAGCTGTAATGGAGGCATTTTTCAAATGTGTCACATGTGAAACAACTTAAGTAACGTATTTGAAGTTGAACATTTTCAATCTTATTCCAAGTGAGCCGATACAATTTCATCAGATTTGGAATAGATGGAATCATTGTACCCTTTGGCTTCAAGTCATCTATGATATTAATATCTGCATCTGATATTTAAAAAAAATTAACTTTTAAGTTTGCAGGAGATAAACATTGAAAGAGGGTGTTTGCTTTAATGATATCTGAGCCACGGGCTACGATTTCATCTGCTATTTGTTTAACTGTACCTCCAATTCCATCTGCAGGACCTTTCCCGTGGCCACTTTCAGTGAAATTCCAGGTCATAGACTTAAGGTTAAATTTTTGTGCAAATAATGTTAAAAAGTAAAAATTTGTTCTGTTACGATATTGGGTTGTTGGCCCATCACTTTGAAAATGAATAGTTTCAACATCAGGATACTCTCTTTTTATTAATTTTATAATTGGTGTAATGCGTGCCCAAACAGCAGATGCATCATGTCTTAATATGTCTGAGATAGTACAAAAAGATATTATTTCTTCTTGTAAAGTAGACTTATTTTGTGCATAGATCACACCTGTGTGTAGACTGATGTGTTGTTTCGAGGCTCCTAAATGAGCACTCTGTACCTCTGATACGTACTTACAAAGATCATTTTCTGAAAAGTCTACGACAACTGAAACTTCGCTTGGATTAAGTGATATTCTTAAAGCTTTCATACATTTAAGCTGTGCGAATAATTATATCTGTGCTTTAGAAAAGCATTCAGTTTAGTCTGGGCTTCATTGATTAAAACTTCTGCAGATGCAATTATTTTCTTCTTCATAGTAAATTTTACTTTGATCGTTTTATCTTTTTTCTTTCTTTCCTGTGTTTCGGTCGACCATTGGTAATAAAATGTTTCTTCTTCTTCTTTTTTTTAATCCTGTTCAACTGTAATGGGTAGCATTTTATGTTTGCAACGACTGCATTGCCGATACATACAGGCTTTGGATGATACGTCACAACAAACTGTTGCACTTGCATCATGTGCATTATTTTGATGTATTAACTTTAGATAGTGGAGTTTATCAATAATGTATTGGAAATTGGCATGCTTTATACATAAACAAGTATCCCAGTCACCTACTTTTGCTTTAATAATCCAAAAAGGTCGTACCTGACAAAATGTTATATAACTAATATACTTATGTTTTTTTATGTATTTCGTGTACAAATTTCTTCAACTATCAGAAAGGTACCTTTTCTGTTTCTTTTGTTTACCCTTTGTAATAAAATCTTTTTTCCCTGAGAGAGAGAGAAATAAATTTAAATATTTACATGCAATGTCAAAGCAATAAATTTTTTAAAAAGTTCTGATGGAAGGTGATTTTTTTAAAAATTCAGTTTTGTTAACCCTAATTTTGTTGCACACCACCTGCATTTCTTAAATCTTTCAATTAATACATTTAAAATTTTTATCCTAATACATTTCCCATCATTCGATCATTCCCCTGGTTGTATCATCATTCCCCTGTTTTAATCATAGACAAGGGAATGGTGTTTTTTTTTTATTTGAACTGGTCTAGTAATTGAACGGTAGAACAAAGAAGTTCCAAAATGCATGCATATAAAGAAACACTAATATTAAAGCAATAAAAAATTATAATAAATGCTTACTTTAATTACAGCTTTAAAATCTTGAACCAGGGTAATGATGGTGAATAAAAATATTTTTAAAAAACAAAACTTCAGAATACTATAAACTTGCAGACAAAATGGCTGAAACATTCACACTTCTACACAGCTTCTATCTCATTGGTCAGAAGTAAGTTATTACTTTGAGTTTAATTCCAGAGCATCTATCAGGATTATTTCTAACTATTTTCAAAAAATCAGGGGAATGATGTTAGCACTTAGGGACAAGTTTCTTTTTATTATTCCAAGAGATGTGTTACAGTATAGCTTTTCTGCATTTTTCCTCTTATAAAGAAACTAATTGCAATTATTAATTTATACATGTAATATATTTAATTCTAAAAATACAGGCTGATTCAAACTCTACAAACAAAAAATTAGGTTTGGGGACAGCCAGGGGAATGACACATTTACTGTAAATTTCAATTTTTTAAAATTTTATAATAGTTTTTTTATGAAATGATGCAGTTAAAAGATAGAGTACATGTCCAGCTTATAATGAAAATACATTGTCACAGAAAAATGTGTTCATATAAATTATAAATTTCAAAGGGACTTCATTTTTTCCCTTTTCCAGAGAATCACCCAATCATATTTAGAGTATAACCTTATTACTAATTTAACAGTTTTCATTAGTAAGTGAAAACTGGGACTATGTAGAATTGACGAAATTTTTGTCTTTCTGTAAAAAATTAAAACTGAGTCTAAAATCTCTCTAATTTTTAGCGACTCTAAAATTTTGTCACTAAAACTTAAAAATTTTCAAAACATGATTTGATTTTCGACATATGTCAAACAGTCAAAAAACATTCATGCTATTCTTATCAGTTATTAGCAACGCTTTATTTTAAATATGAAACTACAAAATTAAACTAAACTTAATATATTTTATTTCATAACTATTGTAATTACAATAAAATTTCATATCACCATTCAAATTATTTAGAATGCTAAGTTTTGAAAATTGTAAATGAGTTGTTGAAAGTACCTTTTATGCATTTTTGCTTACTCAAGTATTTAGCATGTTTGAATTTTATGAACATACACAAGCATTTAATTTTTAATTCCTTTATGCCATGAATTCTTAAAGCTAAGTCTATTCAATGATTGAATCATTAAATGTTTGCCTAAACAGTTTTGATGAGTCTAAATATTTGGCTTTCTCTATGTTTGTATTATGGGTAAATCACTATCAATTTAATACTCTCTGGGTTAGCAGATGGAATTTGGGTCTATTATACGGAACCTTCACAAAATAATATTGATTGAGGGCCATTCCATGTCACATGCAGAACAGAAGTGCAAACTTTCTTCATACATTATCATTGTTAAAACTGTTATATATATATATATTTTTTTTTTCAGCTAAATCTAATATTCATTATTGAAAATACAGGGATCTTTACCTTAATTTTAATGTATACTTCATCTTATAAAGTTCACGAGATTGTAGCAAGAAGGATTTTTACAAGTGGGATAGAGATATTCTCCCACATAGCGTCATTAAAAATATAATTTTAAAATATGTGTTAAAAGTAAGAAATCGTATACTTTTAATTCAGCGTATTAGAATCAGATTTTAAAAAAATCATAGCATGTTGAAAAAACTAAAAAAGTATTTTGTCCCACACGTGACATGGAATGGACCTTTAACAGTCTCTTCACAGAAATACAAGCGATTAAAAGTCCCCATCACAAAAATATAATGGATTAAAACAACCTTTCAGTGACATTTCACCTTATATTTTAATTTTTTCTGAAAATAATATAAAATGGAGTTATTTTTACAAAAAATTTTATTAAAATTTACAAAAATAGATGCTGAAATTTACAAATCTAATGAGATTCAGGAAAATGGTACCCTAGAAAAAATTCCTGGATCTACCCCTGGTTAGTAAATAAATTATTAAGATTTGATTATTATTAATATGAAAAAATTATCCTAATTATCAGTGCACTTAAAATTTTCTAATACTTTTAATTTATGTTACTATTTCAATTTAATTATTCAAACCAAAAGAACTTAAATTTTATTAATTTTTAATATACTTTTATTTGCAATTTTTTTAGATATACAGTGGAACCTCAATTTTACGTTTTTCACGGGACCAGTGGTAAAAAACGTAAGAAACGGGAAAACATATAATCGGGGTCCAATAGAAAAAAAAAATGAAGAAAACAAACACACAAAAAAACTTACCAATGCCATATTAATTTAAAAAATCTGTTATTTTTGACTGCTTTTTCTTTTCAAGTGTAATTTCACATATACTTTTTTCAATACATGCAAGTTTTTGCAAATTTGTTTCTTGATTTTCATGTCTGGTTAAAAATTTCTTTAAGGTATTTAAACTCGCAATGGCCTCTTCCGAAGAAGGCATGATTTCTTCTGGATCTTCACTATCTGAGTCTTCATCAATATCGTCCTCACTTTCATACTGCGAAATCAAATCGGAAATACTCTGAATGTGTGTAGTAGCGGTAACATCCTTATCACAATCAATGTACTCGTCAAAATTGATGTCTGCAAGTTTAAATTCATCCTCTTTATTATAGTCTTCGATAGTGGGCTCTTCCGGTGGCACTTCACCGTCGACGTGAGATTTGGAAAATCCTCCCTACAAAAAAGCATTTGAAATGCATTTTTTATCGACACTATTCCACGCTGATGAGATCAAATGAAGAGCTTCTACCACGTTTATTTTCGTTTTCCAAGCATCCTGAAACTCACCAGAATGAAGTCCAGAAAGGACTTTTCTTACCAGTTGCTTCCTATAATGCATTTTGAAGGATCGAATTATTCCCAAGTCACAAGGCTGAAGTAAGCTGGTACAGTTGGGTGGGGAAAATTCCATACGCACGTTCTTTAAGTGTAGATTAACATGAGCAGTGCACTGATCCACGAATAAAATTATTTTTCGCTTTTGTAAGCGCATTTTCGTATCCAATTTTCTTACGAAATCTTCGAAAAGATTTTGTGTCATCCAAGCTCTTTGATTGGCATTGTAATCTGTTGGCAAACTTTGAACACTTTTGAAGCATCGGGGCTTCTTGGATTTACCAATCACAAATGGTGTTAGCTTCTCAGTTCCATCCACATTGGTACGTAACAAAACACTTAATCGCACTTTTGATAGCTTTCCACCGTGAAAGTTTTCTCCTTTCACCGTGTATATTCTATCAGGGAATAGATTAAAAACAGTCTGGTTTCATCGGCGTTAAAGATGTCATTTGGTGAATAATTACACAAAATAGAAGGTAATGTTTTTTCCATCCACTCCTCAACGACAACAGTAACTCTTTTTGAATCGGTCGATCCAACCATTGGATGCCGTGAAATTCTGCATTTCAAGACAAGAAGAAATTTCAAGCGCCTTTTTTTTCAAAATTGAGCCATTGATTGGAATCTTGGCTGTACGGGCTTGTTTGAACCACTCATACAAAATCTTCAAGTTCCTCAAAAGGAGAGGTTTTCAATGTTTTTCTTTTTTTTGAAAAGTTTCCCAGTTTTTCAAAGTTTAATTCCACTGAGACCTCTTGTTTTAGGATGCCTTGTAACGTAGAATATGCGATACTGAGTGATTTTGCGAGATCCCCCATTCTTTGCAACTTTACTTCCTTTGAAAACTCTTGCTTTTACAATTATTTCTGCCTTTTCGGCCACAGAGAAACATTTTCTTTTCGACATCCTACTTTTGATTCATGGGAGTAGGATAAAGCTAACGGCAGACGATTTTTCCTCAGTGGTACTGCGATAATTCTGAGAACAAGAAAGGGGAGCAGGTAGCAACTTTACGAGGGGCAGTCCATTCCACTGTGGGTTGAGTTGAACCCAACCCAAGGTATTGTGGGTGGATGGGTCCATTCGTCACGACACACAATAGAAGACACACATTTACTGGCATTCACAGGGAGGAGGTGACTGGAAGAAATGGTTTTGGTAACAAACAACTAGTTGAACATATGGAAAGTATTTTTGTTCTTCTGATTTTTTTTTTTTTTTTATGGGTGAAAGAAGACAAAATTTCTGAAGGTAATTCATCTAGTATAACGTACCAAGTGGGAAACATTAAGAGTAAATGATGTAGAATTGAGGTATTTTCAACATTATCGGAATAGGAATTTCTCGGGACCGACAAAAAATAATGTACGAAGCGGGATAACGTACGAAGCGGGTTACGTAAAATCGGGGTTCCACTGTACTAGCTGAAATACCCATTCCTCGCGCAAAATGGAAATTGGGTTTAACTTCTTCGGTCCCGAGATACACATGTGTACCTTTTTGTTTTTGCTATTATAACGATTCTTTAGGATTTTTTTTTGTAGTTCTGAATGGACGTAAATGTGCATCGATGCTTTCATTTTGAATAAATGACGTTAACGCATGTGAATGTGCAAATCCTACACACTGACACACACATTTTATTTTTATTTGCTGTTATTTTTATCTTTGTTTGCTGTTACATAAAAGAATATTTGAATGTTTGTGAGATTTCCAAAGTCGAATTTCTAAATACATTTTGCTTATTTTCGAAATTCAAATAGCTGAAAAGAACTTATAGGACATCCTTTACCTTTAAAAGTGTTTGGTCAGTCTTCCTTTATCGGTGATAACAACTTTTTATTACTGAAACTGGGATTGGGAATAAAGCTTTTATTCAAAAAATTATTTGAAAATGCATGTTCTAATTGTCATTTTTAAATGTAATAGGTTTTTTCAAAATAATTATGAGATTGCTCTTTGACATGTGAATTCCGATAAAGCGGCTGATTCATGTGAGATTTTTGTCGGGTCTGAAGAGGATAAGAAATATAAAACTATTATTTGGAGTTACAGTGGCTGCCGCTTAATTGGATCACAGTCATGCCATTGATTTTTGATCCAATAAAACAGCTGATTCAGAAAAGTAGCTGCTTAGATTGAGGCTATAAAAAGTGATTCTGCTCTGTTCTCCGTGATTTGATCCGATAAAGTGGCTGATCCAAGTGAGCGGCAGCCACTGTATTTGTTATGTATTAATGCTTGTTCTAAAACTGGATTTATTTTTATCCTATAAAGACAGATAATAAATTTATTAAATGAATTTGTGCATGTTAAAAAATAAGCTAATACATTAAACCTGTCACTTACAAGGAGCTATTATATATTTTCATTCAATATTTAACAACTAAAAGATTTCAGAAAAGACACATAATAAAAGATTTATTGCATAGTATGTTAAACTAAAAATTTCTCAAACCTCATTGATAGTTTTTTGCTGAATTGTCTTTTTTCTTCTTTTAGAATATCACTTTACCTTTTGATGACGGGCTGAATGAGTGTTTTTTGTTGTATGCGATATGTTTTAGTTCACATACACAATTAATACTTTTCCAGCGAAGCAAGATAGTTTCCTGGACTCATCTCTCTTATTCTACTTACTGGATTCTGTGCATAGGGCTGCAGCTTGTTTACTAACAAATAGTAGAGCAAGCCAATTGTTCTATGGGCTGCCTGGTAGGTATTAGTAATCAAGCCTATTGGATAGTTCTGCCTGCCAAGAGGAAGTGTGACGCCACATGCTACAAGCTTATCTGTCAATTCTCATCTTCATTTGCTCTTATTGGTCTGAATAAATTATGGAATACAAATTGTAAGTATGCTTGGAGACAGTAATAATTGTAAGTACTGTGAAGATGCATCAAAATTTGAATCATTCAAACTTTTATGTATTAGGACAAACACTTAAATATCATTCTGAAATTTGATAAATCCATATGTACGCTGTCCCAAAAATTTATAAACTAGTATAAAACAGTCGAATCCTGTTTTAGCAAAGTCCATTATAGTGAAATTCTCGCTATAGCCAAGATTTGGTAATCCCCAAATCTAATTACAGTATGAAAATAAAATATCAGTATTATAACAACATTTTATTAGAGTGAAATGATTTCTTTGGTCCCTTGGACTTAGTCGAAATGGGATTCGACTGTATATGTTATTCGCAAAATGAAAAGGAATACAAATACCAATTAGAAATGAAGGTAGGGATGTCGCCAGCATGGTGACAATTGTCACCTCAAACCATGGAGCTAAGAACTGCTTTTTCCATCTCCTTTATATGTAAATCATCGCTTACATTCACTATTCATCTAAGATGATTTTTTCAGTCAAGAATCTTGTAATGAACAGTCAAATTATTATTATTTTGAAAATTTCATGTACATGCTTGGTTTGTGCAAAAAAATCTGGCAACTAATGCACTCACAAGAAACAGGTCTTGGGGGAACTTCTGGTGGCAAAAATTTGAAGTTGTGGGATTCTTGTTTTTGCATCGGCAGAGTCTGTCCCCTGTAAATTATCCTTTGTTTTGTTGACCAGTAGTGAAGGGAAGTTCAACAGTTTCAGTAGTATTAATTATTTGTGATGTTGGTTCGTTTTCTGTATAAGTGTAAGTTTGCAAAAGACTTTAAAGTCTTTTTGTCCTTCACCATCGGTCCATCAAGATGGCATGTCCATGCAGTCAGCTAAATTGCTGTTTCATAAAAATTATGATGATTAGCTAGTAAGTTTGTGCTGAAGACTGAATAATTTCCAGCCTCCAAGCACATCCCAACTGGCTACATCATCTATATGTGGTTAATTAGTTTAAAATCGAGATACAAACTTGAATGCCAAGTTCGTTGATATTTAAAATAATGTACATAATTAAAATGAATCACTTGCATGCAATTAGAGATTTAATACAAAACGCTGAATACTTAATCTACAATTTGTTTATGTGTTAAAATATATTTTGTGACTTAAAAAACCTTAAATATTTGTAGCAAACCAATGAACAGATATATTATACTAAAACAATACATAAAATATTTTTTAAAAAGAACAAATAAGTCATAAAATGGACGGAGAAAAAATACTAATTGAGAAATCAGTGGAGAATAAGATTTATGCCAAATACTATGCGCACGTGGATTATTAGACAGGGGAATTTCATAATCACGTCATGAACGCTCCCCCCTAAAAAAGGCGATATAAGTAATTTTATTAAAATATATCTGTATAAGGCAGTGCCATGTTACTGGCAGGGCAAATGGGGCAACTGCTCAGGGCCCAAAAATCTTGCATCCTACACTTTTATAATAAAATTACGAAGGATAGAAAAATTTCAAAAGTTAATGATTTTTTAATTATAAAGTATGAATAATGAAGATATTCAAATTTACATTTGTGTATAAATTAATTTAAACTTATTTTTAATTTTTTGAAATGCTCTATAGTTGATACAGCATACCAATATGCAGGAAAATAACTAGCCACATTTTGTAAAGAATATTTTTAATGCTAAAAAATAGCAAAATTTTTGAATTATTTGTTATTTTAAGAAATATTTACAAAATAGTTTTTGTATTTCGTACATGCACGGACTAAGAGGCTTTAGGACGGTCATCGGGAAGCGGCAGACGGGCGAAACTGCGTCAGCCTCTGAAAGGAAAATATGCGACCCCCTTTTAATAATTAACGGCACGGGTGCCCTCTGACGACACACGGCGTAAGTATCTCCCGCGGGGTGCTTCCGTTGATATTTGTTTACGTTTCAGCTACTAGCAGACGATGCATGCGCCAAAAATTAATGAGTACGACTCCCAGCGCCACCTTTTGGGCAAATTTAATTTAGTTCTTTCGCAATGCTTGGATGATTGTCCTGAACCCTCTTAGTCCGTGCGTACATGTTAGCAACTCTGTTATGGCATTTTGCTATATGATGTTTAACTGTTTCTTTGACATCATGTAACTATGTTCATTTATTTCAGATTACTTAAAACAAAATGTGTTTGGAAGGGGCAAGATATTTAAAACTTTCAGCATAAACCAATCATTATGTTTTTTTTTTTTTTTTTTTTTTTAAGGGGGAGGTTACTGCAAGGGGCCTAATTTTTTTCTTCTGCCCAGGGCCCACAGTTGTCTTGATTGAGCTCTGATATAAGGAAAATAAAGTTAATGTACAAAATTGTACAACAGAAATGCACACACTCCCAAAAAGTATTTGAGTATAAGTCAAATTTCCTATAGCGGTTTCAGTTGTAAAGCATTTTTCTTCATAAAAACAGAATGATGCAACAAATAATAATATCTTCTTATACTTCAAGCTATGCATATTTCAAAAACTAATTAGTTACTCAGTAAACAGAAGTGACTAATTTTGCTTTTACTTGAATACTTTTTTCAGTGGGTATAGTAAAACAAATCATAAGCATAATTTTTATTGCTTTAGACAAAGGTTTATCCTCTTATTTTGTAATTTAAGAAATGATATTATTGTCATTTATAAATTTATTGTAAAAAAAATAAAGAAATTACAGTGATTTAAATATGAAAGAAAATGATAACAATATAACCAGGGACTGATTTACGGCAGGGCATTCGGGGCACGTGCCCTGGGTCCTGATTTTTAGGGACCCCCAAAACTTCCTTTTATGTAACCATAATAACTATTAAAATTATCTCGCAAGAGTAAAATTTCTGATTACTTCATTTCATCACAAATATTCAAAATTTTTAATTTAATGTCACTTGCAGAGTTAAAAATTATCCATTCGATTCGATAGGACACCTCAGCATGCTCCTCCTCTTATCGTTTCTAAGGTGTGTAATGACTGTAAATACTCATAAAAACATTTCAAAACTGAAAAATTCATAAAAGTGGTATTTGTTGTGACATTTTACCGATTTGTAAATGTTTACATATGGTTAACTTCGGAATGATAATTGGTTTTAACTCAATTTAATTAACCCATTCAATTAAGTAATATTCTGCAAAATATTTTTGTGCAGGGCACCCCAAAAATATCTATGTCCCCAAGTGTGTAGATCAGTCCCTGAATATAACGCAATCACTTTACATAGAATTTCTCAAATTATTTTCTTTTCTTTGAAGAGATCTAAAAAATGAATGTCAAAAACCTACCTGCACATTTCTTTTTAATATTTAAATAGTTAATGAATAACACAGTGTTAAGTTGTAATTCTTTATAATTCCTTTCATTTCATAATAGGTGTACTTTTTATATTGTAGTATTGATTTATTAATCCAGTGATATCTAATTTCAACAGTTGGTGCAACCAGACCTGCTATTATTATACAGCCGAGAAATTATATATTTGAATGGTTGTTTTATTTCTAAATATTCTAAAGAGGAAATATTAGATATTATGTTTGCATAAACATCTTTTCCTTTCAGTAAAAATTAGATGCATTTGTATAGCTCTATATTCTTTACGATTATATATTCTTTAAACAACTACCATTAGAACAGGGTAGCTACAGAAATTGGGAAAAAAAGTTCCCTGACTATCTTTATCAAATTTCCAGAACTAATTATATACATACCATAATCTTTCATGTGAATCACCATTGTGTATCATGCACCAACAGGTGAATGCCTCATATAGGGAAATAAATAATAGAAAACCACAAAAATGCTTAATAAAATTGTAGTTCAATTTCATAAGTCCAAACATAAAATTTAGTTGAACACTAAAAGACAATATGTAACAGAAAGTTTCCTCGTTTTATAAAGTAGTGTTCAATTTTAAGCGTAGGGATGACTGATCAAAATAAACTGGCCACCTAGTCAACTTATTTTATTTCAATCAATGTATCGTTGGAAATTTTAAAAAATATTTAAAAAGGCTTAAAAATGAGCACCATCTATTAAAAAAAAAATCGTCTTGCGGGGGAGCTTAGCAGGCATCACTCAAATGTCCCATCACTTTAAAAAACACAACGGCGCAGTAGAAGTCTAAATCATCTTTTATCATTCATCTTACCTATGACTTTATTCAGGAAGCAATTCACATGCCGATATGATTCGCATATCCGGTTTCTTGTATGATCCGCATCTTAGAACGAGTCCAAATACATGCACTTTTTCGGATTCGTAAAGTGATAGTGCCTACATCATTTGAGTCTCGGATTCAAATTTCTGTGTTCTCGTATGATCTGTATTCTGGTTTCAGATTCGTAAAATGTGTGTATCTGTGCATCAGTTGAGTATCGTGTGATCCAGAAGGGAGCCACGCATCAGATTGACAATTAAATATCTAGTTCACTAGGCAAAAGCAAAAGTTCCCTGATTTTTAAATATTTTTGCAAAATTCCCTGATATTTCCAGATCCACAAAGTACCCTGATTTTTCCATGATTTCCCTGATCTGTTGACACCCTGTAGAATACTGTTTGTTTGGTCACAGAAAATTTTAAACTATCAAAAATTACTAAAAGTAACTTTTAAACAATATTACGACTGGTAGAAAACTAAGATTTTTATTTTTCATAAAAGCAACAGAATGGAATTAAGGATTTATAGTTTCATTAGTGATAAAAATAATCTTGAAATGAAATAGAACTTAAAAACTAAATGCTTCTACAATAAATTAAATTATTCTGATATTTCTTTTAAAATGATGCAAATCAAAATAAAAACTATGGAATAATTCAACTAAACTACTGAAGCTTCAGACACTATAAAGTTTAAATATGGCATAGTTTCTCTTATAGTTTTATAACCTACTCTCATTCTCAATATGTAAGCCATTGCATAAACTTCAAAGGAATGGATTAGCAACAAATTGAATGAAACAACATCTTCAGAGGATTTTGATGTCTAGCAAGGGCGTATATAAGGGGGGTGTCCCCCCCTCCGAAAATGCCAAGCAGGTATTAAAAACAGCTGCTATTTTTAAAACATTTATATTAATTCTAGTAACAATAAGGTTTAAAATACTGGAACCCCCCCTCCCCCCCGAAATGTACATCTATAAACGCAACTGCTGTGTATGTTTTAATATCATTTACACAAACCTAACAATTCACCATAATTAAATAAACAAAAATTTGGCTGCATTTTTCATAATACAAAGAAAGTCCCTTAAAAACATCAAAATGACATCATTATAATAACAATCGTACGTGTTTGAGTTGTTGACATGCACCATCGTTTTTAATTTTCAATACAATTACGAATAACTTAGAATTGATTAACATGCCATGCATAAAAATCAAACTTCATTGATTTATTCATTAAAAACACGTACTTACATTAAAGAAATTCACATATTATAGACCATAATAGATTCAACTTTAAGCATTTGAATACCCTGAAAAGGTACTTACGGCCGATGTTTTCGTGAACGAGCGGCATAAGTTACCTTAACCAATACTTATTTATCGAAAACAGAGCTAATTAATTTAAAAATATAGAAATCAAATATTGCAACTAAAAACATAGACAACACAACCACAACAAAAGGAAGTAATGAAATGAAGGTATTTATAGACCCTTAACATATTTTAAGTCTTTTGGGTGACCCTGTAAATAAATTACTCAGTCCACAGCAATCCAAAGCACAGTTAGATGTTACAATAGTTCTAAATACAAAATTTCAACATTCTATGGTTAAAAGTTTTAGAGTCATGCAAAATGCATAATTATTTTTTATGTTAAATTAGCGATATTTTGGCAAAACTCAACAAGGTGGATGACAAATAGCGAGATTCTGTGCATGGACCAAACAATGAACGACTACAGACATAATATTTTGAAGACAGTGGCGTAGCCAGGGGGGGAATAAGGGATCACAACACACACATACACCCTGAAATTTTTGCAATACAAAATGTATATTCTTCACTCCCTCACCACACACATGTATACATATATGTGAGTTACAATAGTAAACCCTCCCATGAAAAATTTCTGGCTACGCCACTATTTGAAGATGTCTATAGACATTAATGTATTGGAATTCTGGTAGTTGCATATTATCCTGATAGACATTCGTGCCAAATGTGCTGGCAAACTGTAGCCAATTGTATTCGGAACCATCAGGATTTCATGCAACCTGGATTTATCAGAGCAAAAAATCGCTCGTCTTGGCAGACTGCTAGGATACATGCACGTACCAAAATTCTTTTGGGTGGTCCTGAAAATAAACTCTCCAGTAGATTGGAATAAAAAATCTAGGTGTACAACTAGATGTTACAGCAATCTTATATATAAAATCTCAGCAATCTACGACTAATAGTTTTTGAGATATGCAAATTAAATATATACATATATACACCAAAAGTTGCCAAGTTTGGTGACTTTTAATGCAGTTTTTGAGGGAGGTGGCTGAACGTCACCGGACCATTAGCCAACCATATGGTAAGATGTTATTCTGCTTGAAATGAATGAATGTTTCTAAAACTGCCATTGGCTGTAATTTGTTGGAATTTTTCTGAGTGCTCCTGTAGAACTGTAAATGATAAAGATACCATTTTTGATGGCAAGATTCATTTTGTAATCCTTAACAACATCACAATATCACTTTTGATTCATTTGAAATAACTTAATATCTCTAAATTACACTTTAATGAATTTCTGCCCATAAAGCATAATGTATGGATGTAGATGTTACAGCAATCCTAAATATAAAATTTCAACATTGTACGACTCGTAGTTTTTAAGATATGTGAGTTACCTACATACACACACACGTATGTACAGGCACCAGGAAACACTGATCAAAATGGTCTAGCTGTCCGAATGCTTGTACATGAATTTATATGAACATACATACATGTGTACAATGAGATGTCAAGCAAAAACTCAGTAAATTTAGAGGTAGTCAAAATCTGGATACCGAATTCTTTTTGCGATCACATTATTTCTTTGTACGTCATACCAGGAAGTAAAAATATTAGTGTTTATAAATTGTATAGACACACACACACGTACAGTGCCTCTAGAAAGCGATAGCATGCTTTAATTCTTTATCTATTAAAGATAATTAGGCAGTGTGAATTGAATAAATGTTTAAAATAAGGTTAAAAAAAAGACTATGTTAAGAGAAAATTCCTCTTGTTAATTTTCACAGAGTTACACTTCTTAGAACTACCTTACAAAAAAATTCCTAGAAAATAAAATGTACCCCCCATGCACAAATGAGGTGATGGACAAAATTTCAGCCTTTCATCATATAACGTCTTAAGGGATATCTATAAACAAAGGTGACTGGGGTCTATACTTGCATTTGAATGTAAAATATTCTTTCATAATATCCGTATGACCCTTAAAATGTGATTGTGATTTTTTTTCCTTTCAAGAGCTACTGAAAATTGGTTTAAGTCAATACTCATTATCTTCACACCTCTGACACTTTTCAGGATATAATTCTCAAATTTTGTACATCACCTCAACAGAATATGGAGCACATTTCACTGATTGGGGATATTTTTGTATGCGGGTTATATACAAAAAGTGTAACTTTTTGGAAATTAATGAAAGAAATTTTTCAATGAGAAAACATTTAATTGCTCCAGGGCTAGCGGCAATTTCTAGCAAAAAAAGGTGCCGGAGCCTTAATATTCTTATGTTAATGCTCAGTAGCGAACTGCAAACCCCTGCAATATGGGGTTGTTGGTAGCACATTTAATTAAAATAACGATAACTTAAAGATTTTCCCATATAATAATTATTTCACAGAACAGTGATATAAAATTAAATAGTCAGAAATTAGCAGGAAGAAATATAAACATTATACAGAAAACACCCAAATTCTGGTGGTCTCAGGACTCTCAAAATTGGTCGAGGTGAAGCGAATATGATTTGTCTTGTCTGCTAAAATCAGTTTGTGCTTGAAAAGGGGAAAATTTATGAATTAATGTACTAGTGTTGGGCTTCGGAGCAAAGTATTCATGAGCTTTGCTGGGTTTTGCCTAATATGTAAAAATTCACACAGAAAAAAGAAATACAGGGTCAGAGTTCCAGCTTTTGATTTCTGTTCTGATTCTAACTTGAAACAAAATTCAAAAATGTAATTGTAGAATTGTTTAGTACAGTTTTATGAACTAACATTGCGAAACAGAAATGTTTTCCATCTTATAATAAAAAGGCAGAAGCTTTATGTAACATAATGGAATTATAAATTTACATTTTGCACTCATGTTTAGTGTCAATTTAAACAATTATGCAACTAAGTAAAGATTACATTAATTGGTCTACGTCTTTAATTTAGTTGATTTATTGGATTATTTTTACTTTCCGAACATGTACCATGTAAGGAAAGTATTGTAATCATGAAAAAATTCGAATTCGAGATTTTGGTGTATTTACACGTTTTGAGGTCTTCTGAATTCATTTATGCTATTTTTACGAGATGTATGTATGTATGTGTGTTTGTGTGTATGTGAGTGAACACGATAGCTCCTGAACGGGGCATTCGATGGAGCTCAAATTGGGTATATAGGTTATAAACCACCGTCGCAAGACCGGTATTGATTTGGGTGTGTATAGGACTTATAGCTTTTCTACAGGGCTACGACAAAGATTTCTTTTACATAATGGCCTATGGGAGGAAATTCTTGAAAGTGCGCTAGTGTTTAAACGATACATTCGATTGAGCTAAAATTGGGTACACATATTATAAACCACCATTATAAGACCGGTATTGATTTTGATGTGCATAGGACTTATAGTTTTTCTACAGGGCTACGACAAAGATTTCTTTTACATTATGGCCTATGGGGAGAAATTCTTGAAAGTGCGCTAGCAGTTAAACGGCACATTCGTTTGAGCTTCAATTTGGTATATATGTTTGAATGATTCATCGATTCAAATTTATTTAAGTTCTTGGTAATGATCTTAATCGTAAGTGTTCGGAAAGTCGAGTGGAGTCACTCCAGATTTTTTTAATTCATATTCATACGTATTAGATTAATTACATGTACAAATATGTTATGCGATGCATATGTTACACTTTTTTTATTAATGGGATAACTGGTCTTATTTTACAGGCCTTTACATAGTTAAAAGAAGACTATGATAAATAATAACAAGAAGTACATTTTATTTTTTATAAATGAAAAAAAACAATCTGAATATATCGTAATAGGAATTTAAATAAACATTTCTTTGATATAAATATTAATGGAATTTTATGTTTTCTAGGGCATACAGAATATCCGATTAATTATAATTCAAAAACAAACCTTTATTCTTGCATAATCTCACAACGTAAGAAAATTTCGCATGCCCAACAATGATATTTGTAAACAAACAGCAATCCGAATAACCTGCCGAATCTTAAAACAAACGTCGTGTTCATTCCCGTACATAATGTTGTTTTTCTGAACGCAGTACCAGCGGAAAAAGTCTCTTGAAATATCATTAAAATATTATATGTTAAGCTTTTTAAAATATTAAACGCCACCTGGGACACAAAAGTCGAAGGTTTGATTAACAAATTCCATCCATTACAATCATCCAAAAAATTAAATTTAATACTTTTTTTGAATGTTGAAAATCGGGTTTTTCCCATTGAAATACATTACGAGAACCCCAAGCTGTCACGCAAGACGGCGACCGATCGCAGAGAGGAGCGGCCCGTCGAAATGCTCTATACTGAGCAAACACCTTTAACGGAGGGATAATTCAAATTGTTTCATTACGAAAAAATTGTAAAATAGCCTTTTTAAAGCAGTACCACATTTACTGACTAATAGGAAAAATGTTATTATTATAATTTTGTAATCGCCTTATTTGTTTATTTCAACTTTCTTTCAGAAAAATGATGGAAATTGCTGGAGAAATCTTTTGATTTGAAAATAGTTTTCTTTCTTCTGACAATATATTTATTGCTCACCCTGCACCACATCACTTAGGAGGACGATTTATCACTTTGCGACAAGATGTTGAAAAAAAAAAAAAAAAAAAACTTCAATCGCAAATAAAGAATAGGAGTTCCGAAATGGTAAAGCAAAAACTATTAACCTAATTATTTGTAAAAAACTAAGAATACCGTTTGGAAAGTCGCAACTCTATATCTGTAAGCATGTACTACTACTATTATGGTTCTTAAAAATGGTTCGAATGCATTTTTATGTTGAATTTTGTCCTTTTTTCACCTATTTTGTGGATTATCCGCGAAATTTGTTCTCTGTGGTCATCGTGCCACGCTATTCTGCGAATAACCGGAAGTTTCCAGTATCTGACTCATGTTTGTGTTCTACTACCTCTCTCCCAAGAGGTTCGTCTCATGAGAGATGCATTTTCGTAGACATGGGTTGTGAAATTTTGGTTGTTTGGTTGGTTGGTTGATTTTTATTGGCACAAGGTCCAAACAGGACATACTGCGCCAGACTATGTATAAAAATAGATAAAATAGATAAAGGCTTACAAGTAAAAAGGAGCATAAAACCGGTAAAAGCTAAAAATTTGAAAAATCTAAAATGTTAAAAAGCAAACTGCCAAGGAGTAAAAGGTAGGTAAAAGTAAGTGAGATATCTGGATGGGGGCTCCCCATCCAGATACCAGTCAGAGAACAGCATATGCTTCACACTGAGAAAAGAATACCAATGTGTTGAAGAAACAAAAACAAATTATGGTGTGGGGTTTCACCCAATAAGTCGTCAAGTCTGGGATGAGAACAGTTAAAATAGGTTTGGTAAAAATTATTCAAAGCTGTGCAAGAGGTTAAAACATGAAGAATGGTGAGATGAGTATGACATTGGGGGCACTCCGGGGCAGGTTCACCCAGGAGTAGGTGCCTATGTGTAAGCCTGGTATGACCGATTCGGAGACGGGTCAAAATGACATTGTGTCTTCGGTTAGGATGAGAGGGCCAGCAGGTAAGAATGGGGTGTATATTATGGAGTTTATTTTCTGGTGCACAACTCCATTCACTGATCCAATTGTCTCTGATTAGATTGGAAATCCTGAATTTTATATCTTTGTAAGGCAAAGGGCAGGGATAAGGAAGAGTAGCGTGTTTAGCGAGATAGTCTGCTTCCTCATTGCCTTGAATCCTGGTATGGCTCGGAACCCAGCAGTAAAGAATATTATAGCCATTATTGGTAAGTTGTTTATGCATATGTAGGACTTTACTGATATAACTATTAGAGGAAGAGCCAGAATGGAGGTTTTCCAGAACGCTTAAAAAATCTGTATGAATTTTAAAGCATTTTTTGTCAGAAAAAGAGATGAACCGGAGGCTTTCGTAAACAGCAAGAAGTTCGGCAGTGAGTACAGAACAAAAGGTAGGGAGAATATAGCTGCATGCAAAAGAACGATTTGTATAGGCAAAGCCTACATGGCCCTCAGACTTTGAACCATCAGTATAGAGATTTTCATAGTTAGAGGACTTGGCTTCATGATCGAGGAATAGTTGTTGATATATTTGAGGATCTGTGTTTTGTTTCGAAAAGCCCTTGAATGGTTGTAGGTAGGTGATGTTTGAGGCATCCCAGGGACGAGTTTCAAAAGGGGAGGAAGATGAGACTTTAATATCCTCTAACCAAGTACCACTAAGACTCCGGCGACTTCTAAGTCCGAAATGGGGAGTGCAAGATGGGCGGTTCTGATAAAATCGATCGTGATTATCTAAAAATTGGTGTCTTAAAGGGTGTGAAGGATGAGACAGTATCCGAAAAAATGTGTTAAATGATATCTGATGGCGAGAGTGAATGAGCGATGGCACATGACAAATGGTGTAAAGACTCTGAATGGGTGAAGTTCTAAAAGCTCCAGAACATATACGTAATGCAGTCTGATGCACAGTGTCTAGTCTTTTTAAAACTGACTTGCCGGCAGACCCATAAATGCTGCAGGCATAGTCTATTTTGGACCGAATAACTGCTCGATAAATGCGTAACATGGCATAGCATTCTGCCCCCCACAAGGTATTGGAGAGCACCTTTAAAATATTCAAGTTCTTTTCGCATTTGCTGCGAAGATAAGAAATATGTTTAGCAAAAGTGAGTTTCTTGTCAAAGTATACTCCTAAAAACTTGGCAGAATCATGGACTTCTATTTTTGAATGGCCTAAGTAAAGTTCTGGATCTAGGTGCATACCACGCTTCCTGCAAAAGTAGATAGATGCTGTCTTATCTCTAGATATGTTGTAACCATTTATGCTACACCACTTCAGGATACGGTTGATGGTAGTCTGAAGTTGGCGTTCAACAAAGCGCATATCCTTACCCTGACAGGATACTTGGAGATCATCCACGTATAAACTTCCATGTACGGTTGTAGGGAGCTGATTCAGTATGTCGTTAATCTTAAGGGAGAAGAGGGTGACACTGAGGACGGAACCTTGAGGTACACCCTCTTCTTGCACAAAGTTACTAGACAGGGTATTATTGATCCGTACCTTAAAATTACGGATTGAAAGGAAGTTCTGTATAAAAAGTGGGAGATTGCCACGATAACCTAGATTATGGAGGTCCCTGAGGATACCGTATCTCCACGTCATACGCTTATTCTATATCAAAAAAGATAGTAACTAAATGGTTTCTTCTCAGGAAGGCATGGCTAATATGGGACTCTAAATGTATAATATTATCAATAGTGGACCTGCCTTTACTGAAGCCACTCTGAAAAGGGTGTATATGGCCCCGAGTCTCCAACATATGAACTAGACGAGCATTGACCATTTTTTCCATCAGTTTGCACAAGCAACTTGTAAGGGCTATGGGGCGGTAATTATTGGGATCAG
This sequence comes from Cheiracanthium punctorium, assembly GCA_038373885.1. Classification (NCBI taxonomy): domain Eukaryota; kingdom Metazoa; phylum Arthropoda; class Arachnida; order Araneae; family Cheiracanthiidae; genus Cheiracanthium; species Cheiracanthium punctorium. Next base: position 65,198 of record JAWZYV010016140.1, on the reverse strand, counting down.
ATGTATCTTTTCCAGGTTTAGGAAGGGGGATGATCATAGCATTCCTCCAAGAGGAAGGAAATGCATGCTCATTCCAGATTCTATTGTATAAATGTAGAAGATTAAGTAAAGAGTGGTAGGATAGGTGCTTTAACATTTCATATGTGATGCCATCTGGACCAGGGGATGTATTTGATGACTGCTTTAAGTATTTCAGGAGTTCTTTGATAGTAAACATATTATTGTAAGGTAAGCGGGAGGAGGTATTAAAGTTTAATTTATGTCGTTCAGACTGTTGTTTATATGGAAGGAAGGTGTTAGAATAGGACGTGCTGCTCGATGTGAAAGCCAGAGATTGAGCAATAGTGTCAGCGATCTCTTTTGTGTCAGATATAATGTGGTTATTGACGGAGAGGCATGATATAGAATGGTTATTATAGATCCCCATGGTTCTTTTAATTTTTCCCCATAGCACCTTACTAGAGGTGGAAGTGGTGATGGTTGAGACATATTTAGTCCATGATTCTTTTTGTGTCTGTCGCCTTATTTTTCTTGCATAGGCTCTCGCTTTTTTATAAAGAAGGAGGTTTTCAGTAGTAGGGTACCGACGAAAGATACCCCACGCTTTCTGTTGCTGCTTTTTGGCAATGGAACATTTCTCATTCCACCATGGTTTTTTGTTTTTACGCAGCATGTTGCCCCGTTTTGGAATTGTCGCATCCGCTGCTTTAGTAATTATGCAAGTTATTTTTTCAACACCCTCGTCAATTGTACCTTTAATATCTCCAGATGATAGCACGGACAACTCAGTGAAGGTTTCCCAATCCGCTTTTTCTTGTATAAAATGGGAGATAGTAGGGTTATGGCTACGGTTCCGATATAAGGGTGCAAGAATTATTGGAAAATGATCGCTATTGTGAAGGTCACTAGAAACAGAGAAATTGTACAAGGGCATGATAGAGGAAGAGCAGAGTGCAATATCTATGGCATGGAAGGATTTAGTTGGCATGTGAAAGTAAGTGTTATCGCCATTATTCATAATACATAAGGAGAAATCTGTGATTAGTTGTTCAATCTGTTGCCCTCTATTGTTAGTATCTTTACTGCCCCAAAGAGGACTATGGGCATTCATGTCTCCGAGGAGTATGAAGGGGGAAGGAAGTTGCTGGACATGGTTATTGAGCAGAGTTTGTCGGATTGTTTCATTAGGTGGTAGGTAAATACTGCAGATTGTAGTAAGATGTTTGAGATGGATTCTAATGGCAACAGCCTGCAAAGTTGTGTTGAGTATATGATAGGGATATTGATTATTAATTAGGAGGGCAACTCCCCCGGAGGCCCTTTCCCCTAGCTCATAGTCCTTTCTAAGGATGATATAATTGGGGATGTGAGCTTGCTTATTGGCTTTGAGGTATGTTTCCTGTAGGGCTAGACAGGCGGGATTGTGATTTTAGATAAGTGTTTTGAGGTCGTCGTTTTTGTTCTGAAATCCGTGGCAGTTCCAAGACAGCAACAATGCCATAATTAAGTTATATCAGGGGCGTTGTGCATTGTCTTTGTAATCCCTTTAGTGTTATTAGTTGGTTCAATATCTTCATGATCCATCGATTCTTCATCTGTTATTTCTGATTCTGAGGGTGATAATTTTAAAATTAAGTCATCTATGTGTGGTTGTGGAGGTAATTTCTTCATGCTGAAACGGTTGTATTTTAACTTGTAGGTTGCTGCTTTACTGATTTTTGGTCTGATTTGAGGAGACCTATTGATTGGTGGTTTTTTCTTAGTTTTCTCTGGAGCAGTGGACGAATTGTTTTGTTTATGGGCAGATTGTTTATTTGTTGATATTTTGGCAGAAGAAGGATGAATGACAGGGTCAGTCTGGATGGCTATTGATTTAGCAGGACCACAAACAGGGAAAAGAATAACCTGATTAGGGAAAAGTTTATCACGGGAGAAAAAGTTTCGTCGTAGGATTCCCCTTTTACTTGGTTGTAGCGTTGAGCCACCAAACGGGCTTTATATCTCGCGACATTTCCTTTCTCATCCCTTTTGATGTTGTACACCCGTCTGCACCCCAAAGCTTGTTTGCCTGGAGGCAAATTTGTCAATACCCAAACTTTTCTACTGATTAAATTCTTATACTCAGTGTCCATGGCCTCTTTCCAATTTTTAACTTGTGGAGACTTGAGCATCTGTTTATAGGTACGAGGAACTTCGGGTACTAGTCAGCTTTTATCTTTTACACTGACTTCGGCATTACTTGGTTTAGGGTTGATAATGGCCTTAAAAGAATCCTTGCCATTAAAGCTAAACATGCTTTTGGTTACGTAATCAAATTTTACATGGTTTTGTTCACAGTATTTCTGAATTTCATTCAAGCTCTTTAGCTTACGTTTCTGACCCTCTTCATGAAAATAGATATCTGTTCTGGATCCGTCGGGTCGAGGAACTGCGGTCCTTACCCAAATAGCATCACGAAGTACAGGAGGGCTGACTGGACTATCATCCCCGCTTTCTTCCGCATCAGATTCCAGGTCCGACTCTGGACTAAGTGTGGGAGAGGAACTCGGGAGACTTTCATCTTCAACCAATTCTCGACTCTCCTCACATATTTGAGGCAAACTAGAACCGACACTGGGTGCCAGTACCGCTCCACTGTCACTTTCCTGAGCTTTCGGGAAAGAAACGTTGCAGCTTTCTACCACCCTTTCCTCCTCCGGGATCCAAATCCTGTACCCTTTGGTACTTAAAACGTACCCTACTAAGATGCCAACTTTGGCCTTCGGGTCAAGCTTTCCCCTTAAGGGTCGAGGAGTTCCAACGTAAACTTTTGATCCAAACTCACGTAAGTGTCTTACTGAGGGCTTAATGCCTTTAAATAATTCAATGGGAGTTTTCGACTGCCCCGAATGGCATAACCTGTTCCACACATGCACAAAAAATAACACAGCCTCTGGCCAAAAGCTTTTATCTAGGCCGCTTTCTGAAAGGATAGTTCTAGCTCCGTCAACAACCGTTTGGTTGAGTCGTTCAGCTGATCCGTTCTGTTCCGGCGTGTATACATTTGTGCGTTCGTGCTTTATGCCTTTTTCGGCACAAAAATTTTCAAAATGATTATTTATGAACTCACCCCCATTGTCTGTCTTTATGGCCTTAACTTTTAACCCGAGTGACCTTTCTGCACGCGAAACATATCTAGAAAAAATGTCATAAACGTCGGATTTTTCCTTTAAAGGATAAATAGTCATGTATTTCGAGAACTCATCAATGATCGATAGGTAGTATCGCTCCCCGTGTTTGCCTACAACATTCAAAGGACCCCAAACATCTAAACAAATTAGATCTAATGGACCTCGCACTTTGCTTCCACTAACGGTCTTAAACGACACTTGTCTGTGTTCGTTTAGCTTGCAAGGTTCACATGAAAAATTTGGGGGCTTCTTTAGGTTGTGCAGAGTTCTAACAGCATTTAGGGTACTAGTTTTTGTGATGAAATCTACACCTGCATGACCAAAAAGTGCATGCCATAATTCAAGATCTCTTAGGTTATGCTTGCTAATAGCGTTACATACCGGTTTAACAGGGCTTGGATACACATAATATAAGCCGCGTTCAAGTTTAGCAGAAAATACAAAAAAAATTTTCTTAAAGACTTTGATCTTTCCATTCCCCCCCCTACAAATTTAAAACCATTCTGATCGAGCATGGGGCCTGATAATAAATTTCTCCTCAATTTCGGAGAATAAAACACATCATTTAAAGTACATTCATTTTTACCAAATTTGAGCTTGATATCCCCCCTTCCATCTATAGGAAACTCTAAATCTTCTAATGCTAGCACCATGTTCTCATCTTTCACTGTCCTAAAGTTGGAAAAGATGCTGCGATCATTACAAAAGTGATGACTCGCTGCAGAGTCCAATATCCACGTACGACTATCAATACTGTTGATCAAATTGGCTTCTGCCACAAAAAAGTTCAAATTGTTACCTGGGATGGTCTTGGGGATAGTATTCTGGTGGGACTTTGACTGGTTACCTTGATTATGGCGCCTACTTCGGGACCTCGGCTGTTCAGTTGCTGGACAAGACCTTGACATCGTGATTTTGCAAACGTCCGGACTATAAGGCCTGGCTCTAGATGGGCTGGGAGACCTTATGCGAGCACGGCAGTCTCTCTGGAGGTGCCGCAGGCGACCGCACCGGAAACACTTGACTCGGTTTCTCTGGGCACTGAAGGCTTCCTTCGTGGGAGCTCTCCTGTCGGAGTCACGTAGATTAAGCCTGGTCTCTTCAGCTACCAGTTCCAGGACGATGTGTTTGAACACGAACTTTGCACTGTCCCAACGAAGAACGCTTTGGATGATGGAGTCAAATTTCGACGGTAGGTTTCTCAAGAACTGATACGATAGAAAAACCTCGTCGAGGGACTTCCCACTGTCCTTAAGCTGATTTGCTAGGCTTTGAATTCGTGAGGCGAAGAGATTCACGTTTTCATTTGGCTGGATTTTACACTGCATTAACTCACTGAAGATCTGCATATGGTGACTACGATTGTCGGTCTTAAAATTTCTTTTTAGAAGATCCCAAACTTCACACGGGTCATCCAAATCGTCGATGATTTGTCGAAAGTCACTATGAACATTTAAGTAGATCATGGATAATGCGAGCCTTTTGCGAACATTGTACACCTCTACGTCCTTTTCTGTAACGATGCCCTCTTTGATCTCCGGGCATTTTTCTCTGCCACACACGATTTCATAGCAATTTTTCTCCAACAGCAAAAACTTCATGTCAACACACCATGAGGAATAATTGGTTGCATTAAGTTTCTCAACATGGTAAAAATTTCCTGGTGAATTAGCCATTTTTTTTTTTCAAACATTTCAAACTATCAAAAATTTCAGGTGAAAATATCAAAACTTCAAACTATCAAATTTCAAATATCAAATCGTAAAGCTTCAAAAAAAAATTTAAACTTCACCAACATCAAAAATTTCGGCTTCTAAACTTCAAGTAGTGAATTTCAAATTCAAGAACACCTTAAACTTCTAGGTTGGACATCAACTTTAAAAATCTCAGGATAAGCTTCAAACTATTTTCTTCAAACTCATTCAGGCTGCCCCTCCATCTCAGCACTGGGAATTTCATCTTCAGTTACGGGCGTTCACTCACAAACTTATGCCTATGACCCTTGTCTCCAATGGTGCTATCAGCCTACGTTATTTTGTAGAGAAGTCAACACCTGGAGACAAAACTTGTGTTTGAGAGTAGATGGCCGCAAATGAAGAGTAGTAGGGAAATAAAGATAGCACTTGAGATAAAGGTGACATCGATCTTTATTTGGTTCATAAATAGAACATTAGGGTAACATTTTTCACAGGCTATTAAACTTCATGAGAGTTGACAAGTCACTTTAAAATTCCATAAGAGCTAATTTGGTATCACCTTCTTTAACTTATTTGACAAAAACTTTAGGATGAAAACATCATGAAAAATATAGAACTCGATTGGCCGGTTTTTATTTTATATAACTTGAAGAAAAACATCATTAATTTAGCTTTAGCGTTAATGCACTATTCTGTTAAAATTTAACTAATATCATATTAAAAACGGCTGAAAAATAACTAAACTTAAACTAGAGCATAACTGCTCGCTTTTATAAACCAAGGCTTTCTCGCCTTACCTGCCGATGCCGGCCTGACTGCTTTGCAAAACTCTTGACCTTGAGCGAATACGGTTTAAGGAGTACCTCGCGTTAAGACGCATAACCTCCAGTTAACTGAGGTAGCATTAAGGCTATAAACCTCGTGAGTGGTGTGGTGAGAGGATGTGAGACATGTCGGAATGGTGGGCTGTGCCCGTGAAGTCTTAGTGTGGTAGGAATAGGAAAAAGTCTGGGGTAGGGGGGGGTGGGGCTCGGATGTCTACCCGGCTTCCCCCCACCGACAAGCGGTGGGCTTCATTAGTCGGGTTCAAGGCAAAGAATCGCCTTGGGTCGTTTGGAAAAGTGGGGGTCAGACGGATCGTGATCTGTCAATTCAGCCACAATCTCATTTGGCAGGGCGCTTAGTTTGACATGGAACCTGGTGGCAAGTCGGAGGACTTGCTTGGTGAGGGTGTTAATACCCAGATCCTTCCAGATGATGCTGTTTTTAATAAATGCTGGTCCATATCTAATGATACGAAGTAGTCTTGCCTCAGTTTGCTTGACTTTTTTAAAGTTAGACTTTGCGGTATATACCCATACAGGCATCGCATATAGTGCATGAGGGCGGATGATTGTTTTGTAGAGTAGAATTTTGTTACGCTTCTGATTTCTACTGTTGTAGACGAGGCTACTGATGGCGTTGAAAGCTGTGGTCATCTTTCTACGAACTTTCTCAATGTGAGGCTTCCAAGTGAGGCCCTGGTCCAGTGTGACACCTAAGTAAGTGGCCGTGTTGGACCAGTCGATGGTGGTTCCGTTGATGATCAGCCTGGATGGTGGAGCTTTGCGACTAACAGAAATAGCCGTACACTTGTTTGGGTTCAGCTTCACCTTCCAATTCCGCATCCATAAGTCTATGGCATCGATATGGGATTGTAGGGCGTTCTTTAAGAACCTGGGGTTGGCGTGCGAGGCGACGATCGCTGTATCATCAGCATACAACGCCAGGCTGGTGCGGGGATGTTTAGGGATGTCGTTTGTATATAAATTGTACAGCGTGGGCCCAAGTATTGAGCCCTGTGGGACTCCACTGTTGATGGTAAATCTGTTGGAGTACGCCCTTCCGAGACGCACGGTGAAAGTTCTCCCAGTGAGATAGTCGCTGATAAGTCTAACGAGTCCGTCCGGAATGTTGAGTTGCAGGAGCTTGAATATAAGGCCTTCGTGCCAGACCTTATCGAACGCCTTGGAGACGTCGAGAAGGACAATGGCGGTGTGGTTTTTGCTTTGGAGACCTTCAGCTAGCTGATCCACCACCCTATCCAGCTGGTGTACCGTGCTGTGACTTTTCCGGAAGCCGAATTGATCCGGTATTACGGTGTTATTCTGCGTAAGATGTTCAGTGAGCCTGTTCGTTATTATTCTCTCCGCTACCTTGCCCAGGCTGCTGAGCAGACTGATGGGACGATATGCAGTAGGCTGAGTCAGGTCTTGTTTTGGTTTCGGGATGGGAACGATGGTGGCATCTTTCCAACAGTGCGGGAAGTGGTGGCGTTGTAGGATGAGGTTGATAAGCACGGTAAGCTTCATGATTGTGACAGCTGGGAGGTGCTTAATAATTTGATTGGTAATCCCGTCTCTTCCTGGACACTTTTTGATAGGCAGGTGCTCAATAATTCCTAGGACCTCAGATGGGAGGGCCGGCTGTATGGGATCTCTTGGGATTTGGCTAAGGAATGCGCTGATACAGGGAGCGACGTTTAGCGGAGACTGTTCTTCATTACTAAACTGCGACTCGTATGCCGATGCAATAGCATTGGCTTTGCCTTCATCATCTAATATGACTTGTCCGCCAATCTTGATGGGTGGGATAGTCAGTTTTTGATTTTTGAGTCGCTTTACGGCTCTTCAGAGCGAGTTGTTTTCAGGCCCAAGGGTTTCAATATATTCAGTCCATTGGGTGGTTTGATGTCTTTTGATTTCGCGACTGACCTGCCGTCTTAGGGCGTGATAGTGCACACGGTCATGCGGGCTCCTAGAGGCCTGGTAAGAGCGTCAGGCGTGGTTGCGCCGGCGTATAAGTTCTTGTATGCTTCCAGGGAGACTCCTGCCAATGTTGTAGGTTGCAGGCTTTGATGCATCCATATGGGCCTTTTGAATTTCTTCGGTCAGTTCCAAGGCGTATACGTCTATATCGGTGTCCTGGCTACCGTCTGGGAGGTGCTGGGGCGCATCTATCAGGTGCCCGACGAACTTCGGCCAATCCATAACGAGTCTTGGCCTTTGGGGCATGACGTGATGCTTTGTATTAATTTCGGTGTAGATCGGCAAGTGGTCGGATGTGAATTGCTGCATTGTAGTAACGTCTGGGGCGCCGTCAAGGTTATGAACCATAAAATCAATAATGGTCTCACTGTCCCCAGCGAAGTGCGTGGGTGTGGGCGGGAAGGCAAGCTTGAGGTGGTCTTCCATTAAGAGTTTTAGTAATTGGCATCCATATGCAGAGTTGCGACGACAGTTCCATGCCATATGAGTGGCATTAAAATCGCCAATCACGATGCATTTCGGACTGTGGCTAAAGAGTTTTTTGATGTCTGCGGCCGGAAATCGGCTTCTTTGTTTCACATAAGCAGAGCAAATGATTATTCTTGGGTTGGTGTTGATAGCGATGGCAACTGCCACAAGGGAGCTGAATGAGATTTCTGTTAAGCGTGAGTGTGGGATAGATGATTTGACGTAAAGGGCCACACCCCCAGTAATTCGACTGCTGCGTGGGCGGTCTAGTCGATGTAATTGGTAGTTGGGGATTTGATACCCCCTGTTGTGCTGAAACATTGCTAACTGCACGCAGGCGATATCAAAGTCCCTGTGCGAGAGGAAGTCCTTGAATTCAGGGAATTTCACATGGAGGCTGTTCGCGTTCCATGAGAAAAATTTCAAACTACTCTTCTCCATCATGGCAGTTAAAGTGACGGTTATAAAGCTTAAGCATCTGGAATGCTTGATCAATGGGTTTTGTGTGTTGTCTCATTTTTTGGGCAACCTCTTTGAAGAAATTCAGCAAGCTGCTGATATTGGTCAATTGGGAGAGCTCCTTCATTGCCGCGAATAGCACCAGTACTTCCGAAACCGATTCTTCATCTGAGTTTTCGTTTTGGGTTGTTGCAGTTTGTTTAGACTTGTTAACTTCCCTTTGCGTCTTGGTTTCCGGGACCGGATTTAGCCCGGGGGGGCAGTTCTGCTGGCAGCGTTACGTTTACTCTGCTTGGATCGTGTTTCCTTATTGGACCTTGTGGACTTCTTGGGAGGGTCCCCGCTGTCCTCGGCAGTTTTGTTGTTGTTTATTTCTCCCTCATTGGGCATGCTCGCTGAGTCGGCTGCTGGGGGGAGAGGGTGGAATTGGTCAAATTTTTCCTTGATCGTGTTTTTAATGTTGGTTTTAGTTTGAGTGGAGGGCAGCTTGTGCATTTTCCCCTTGTTCTTGTTCTTTGGATTTCTGGGGCATCCCTTGTAAGTGGCGACATGGTTACCGGTGCAATTGATGCACTGGGCTTCTTTGTTCCTGTCCTTGGCTGGGCAGGAGGTGAAGGTGTGGGTCCCAGCGCACTTCAGACATCTGGGTGTAAGTGTGCAAGTGGCCGAGTGGTGGCCATAGGCCAAACAGTTGTGACACTGTTTGACCCGCTTGCGATCTTTGTAGTTTTCCACGGAAACATTTAGCCTGCCGTGGTGCGTGATCCTGTGTATCTCCTCTAGATTGCCCGTGGGGCGGAGGGCGACCAGTGCTATAGCCCAGTACTTTTGGTACTTTTTGGAAAATAGGAAGTTGACACTGAGGGGTTCGAAACCCTTTTCCCTGAGAAAGGCGTCGACTTCTACGGTGGGAGTGGATGCCGGGATCCCTTTGATGACAAATTTTTTAGGTCTTAGCGACTTGGGGTCCATCGTCTGAAATCCAATTTTATTTGTTGTAAGGTATTCCTGGGTTTTGCGGAATTTTTCTTCCGTATCCACAACAATTTTATGCTTGTCACCCGTGAGGGTGGAGGTGATTTCGTGATCTAGGAGCTCTGAAAAGGCTTCCAAATCATTGGCGTAGTTTTGTTTTAGCTCCTCGTAAATTGTGAAGCTCCTCTGTTTAGTTTCGGGTCTTCCTGCCTGGGGTGCTTGAGAGGTGGACTGCTGTTGGCTGCCCCCTACGTCCATAGCATCAGTGGTGGGAGGGGCCTGTGAGCCATCACTCATCGTGGGAGTGTGGGTGGGTACATGTGGATAAACATCCTCTTCATTGCGCAACTGCTTGTCGGGCACGTGATTGTCTTCGTCATCAGTGTCCGAGGCCACCGACATCTTACGTTTGGTGGCTGAGGGGTGTGTTACCTGAGTTACCAATTGGAAGGAGATGCCGTGACGATCCTCAAGATTGTCGATAATGTCTCCATTTAGCGCACGAAAGTAGGAGAGCCCCTTACATCGAGCAAGAGTGTTAAGATTGAGCTGATTGATCAGATCACAAAGTTCGTTCTGATATGCAAGCCTGGTGTTTCGGTCTTAACTATCAAAAAACCCTAAGTAAATACAGAAAAAATCATAGTCCTGACAAGTGTCTGGCTGCCATTTGGACTTGAATATGGAAGTTAACTCCATAGGAGTGATGTTCCCATCTGATGGCTGCATGTTTACTGTGTTTGTTTGCAAGTGATGACGTTAGGTGTGTGTGGTCCTAACAGTGGAAGTTCCTAACTGTCCTGAGAGAGAGGTGGTTAGGAAAGAGAGAGATAGTAGTGTTAAAAAGAGTAAAGGGGGGGGGGGCCGAGGCACCGGCTCTTCGCCTATAGCTTTACCCAAGTGCCCTTTGCGCTCTGCACGCTCACAAAGCTAACAAGGGGGTAAATGGGGAGCAGGCTGTGCGATCACGCCCGGTACTACCTTAAAAAACAAAAAACAGCTGGGGACGGCAGGAGAGTGCCGCGTCGGCGAGTGGACGAAGTCAGGAGGACTTTGGGTGAGCATCCACGTGATGTCCGAGCCGGGACTCGAACTTGGAACTTCATGCATCGGAGCACAGCGCGCTACCAACTAGGCTGGCGGGGACGAGCCGCTGAAGAACCGCCGGGGTAATTGTACGTCAAGCAAGGCTGGCACTTCTACTATTCTGGCCCTGATAAGGGCCGTGCTTCCCCTCAGAAGACGTAACAATCCGAAAAAAGCGGACGGCGAGTTAGATGTTCCCACGGGAACCGGTGATGCGGGGACGACAACGTCAGCTGGAGGATCCCTCGAAGTGTTCTCTGGATGACACGCCGGCTGGGCGAAACTCACAGCGAAACTTGCCCCTTTTATACTGGATCGTCGTCAGCAAATGCCGTGATTTAGTTGTACCCCGGCTTCTTCTCTCTGACGTTTACCGGGCTTCTGGAGTGCACCCGTCATTGGACGATCGGCTTTCAGGGCGATACTTAACCAACCAACCACTTCATCCAAGACGGTGATTGTTTACGAACGGGAGTTCCCCCTCAGGGGGAAGACCTACTCTAGGTCTTTACGGGTGTCGCAATCCCGGGGTCCCAGCGATCTTCGCTCTTCTTTGTTCTACCCTCCTCTCCTCTTAGCTGTCTCCTTTCTTTTCCCCCTCAGTGTAGTTTCCTCTTTGGAGGTGAGGGCCCCCCTTTAGAAGCTGCGGTCGCTCTGTGCTGCCAGCTTCTATTGGCGGAAAACTACCCACGTGTTTGCCGTGCGTGGAGACCCGTGTCCCCGGAAATGGGGATCCTGGTAATTGAGGGGTTTTTTCTCCAACACATTGCTTTGGCCTCGGCTTCGGGTAAACGGGAGGTGAACAGCATTCCCCTGTGTATCAACCGGCTGGTGGTACTGACTTCGGTCAACTGCTAGGGATCAAGCAAACGGACATCTACTGGGCACGTCGTTAAGGGTGGACGCTGCCTAAGGGATGTACTGTGCGCGTATAGACCCGACTAGCACTGGTGCACGAATGTGCATCCCCTTGTTGGGCTCCGTGGTGGGTGGTGCGGTCGGGTTCGAATTTCCAATCCCCAATATGGATTCGACACTTTCTTTATCTAACGTCAACGTTCCGAACTCTCTTACTGAGGGAGCTATTACCGCAAAATTCTTTCTCATAAAATGTCAGGACGGAAACTTTAACCAAACATCCCCATTTCTAATCCATAAAACCATACTTTCTAATGTTGGAGAAGTTGCAAAAATTAAAAAAATACGCTCTGGCGACATCTTAATAGAAGTAACAAATAACAAACAGGCAAACAATATTATGCAATTAAAAACTATCGGCGTAAAACCAGTCACTGTATTACCCTATAGGACACTTAATTCATCAAGAGGCGTCATATCCGAACCTGACCTATTACACTGCTCCGAGGCTGAAATCCTTGAAAATCTGAAATCCCAAAATGTTTGTGCAGTTCGCAGAATCTCTATCCGACGCAATAACCAAACACTGGACACCAAACATATAATTCTGACTTTCCAATCACCTAAACTTCCTTCCCATATCAAAGCAGGATACCTCTCATGTGCCGTTAGACCCTACATACCCAATCCTACTCGATGCTTTCAATGTCAAAAGTTTGGCCATACCAAACCTTCCTGTCGTGGTTCCCCAACCTGTGCTCGTTGTGGGACCTCCGGCCACGACAGTGAAACCTGCTCTAATCCACCCAAATGTGTGAACTGCAAACAAGATCATCCTTCATATTCCCGCTCATGCCCGAAATGGTCGTTTGAAAAAGAAATCCAGTCCTTGCGTGCCACCCAAGGACTGTCATATCCAGAAGCCCGTAAAGTAATGAACTCCCGTACACCCAAACCCGGTCAGTCTTATGCTGCAGTAGTCAAATCTGTTAAATCAATTGCCATACAAACTGAGCCACCAAAATCTGTGCCCGTCTCTATACCTACTTCCACTACTAAAACTAAACACTCAACCTCTACCCAAAATAACTCTTCCATAGCTCTACAAAAAAGCACATCAAAGAAGAAGTCTGAAAGCAACAACTCCACTCAAAATAGACCTCTAATCAAAAAAACTGCAGCCTATAAGGCAAAATACAGTAAGTCCAGACTTAAAAAGATCCTTCCACAAAAGCCCATTGATGACTCAATACTGCATTTAGATCCTACCGATTCTGACATTTCCGACAATATCATGGATGATGATGACATCCCTAGTACCCCACTTACACCTACGGGGACTAAAAGCAAGCTCTCAATCATCCCTAACATCACTTGATCATGGCTCTGCTGCTTTCTTGGAACTGCCACGGTTTTCACAATAAAATTGATGACCTCAAAACCCTAATTTATGACTATAACCCTGCCTGTCTTGCCCTTCAGGAAACTTATCTGAAAACCAATAAACAAACACAAATTCTTAATTATACCATCCTTAGAAAAGACTATGAGCTCGGGGAAAGGGCCTCCGGTGGAGTTGCCCTTTTAATAAATAATCAATATCCGTATTATATTCTCAATCTCAATACCACTTTACAGGCTGTTGCCGCTCGGATCCATCTCAAACATCTTACTACTATCTGCAGTATTTATCTTCCCCCGAATGAAACCATCTGCCAAACCTCTCTCAATAGTCTTATCCAACAACTTCATCCCCCTTTTATCCTCCTGGGGGACATGAACGGTCATAGCCCCGTATGGGGCAGTACAGACATAAACAATTGAGGTCAACTTATTGAACAGCTGCTAACAGACTTTTCTCTTTGCGTCCTGAATAACGGGGATAATACCTACTTCCACTACCCTACTAAATCCTTCCATGCCATAGACCTAGCTATTTGTTCTCCATCTATCCTCCCACTTTATAACTTTTCTGTCTCCAGTGACTTACATAACAGTGATCACTTTCCGATTTTTCTTTCACCACTTTACTACAATCCGAAAGGCACCTTTGCCACCCCTAGGTACATTTATGATAAGGCAGATTGGCCTACCTTTACAGCACTATCCAAAATCACCTCAAACATCCTTGAAGGCACTATTGAAGAGGTCGTGGATAAAGTCACTTCAGTCATTATTAAAGCAGCTGATGCCAATATTCCAAAATCGGGCATGACACTTCGGCGCAATAAAAAACCGTGGTGGAATGAAACCTGTACACTAGCAAAAAAACAGCAGCAGAAAGCATGGAGTGTTTTTCGGCGGTACCCTACCACCGAAAACCTCGTCCTTTTTAAAAAAGCTAAAGCTTATGCCAGGAGAATAAGGCGGCAATCTCAAAAGCAATCTTGGGTGAAATACGTCTCTAGCATAACACCCACCACTACTAGTAAGGAGCTATGGTTGAAAACAAAAAGAGCCATGGGAATCTATAATAATCCTTCAATAACCTGTCTGTCCATTAATAATAATATAATATCTGATACAAAAGAAATAGCAAATAACATTGGTCAAACTCTTGCTTCTATATCCTGCAGTACTTCCTTCTCAAACCCTTTTTTCTTCTACAAACAACAATGTGAACGAAAAAAAATAAAATTTAAAACCTCCTCCCACTTTCCATACAATAGTGATTTTACTATCAACGAACTCACCAAATACCTACGGCAATCCTCCAATACTTCTCCTGGTCCTGATGGCATTACTTATGAAATGCTGAAACACCTATCCTATGACTCTTTACTAAACCTCTTAAAACTTTACAATAGAATCTGGAACGAACAAACTTTTCCCTCTGCCTGGAGCAATGCAATAGTCATTCCCTTCCCAAAACCTGGAAAAGATACTTCTAATCCTAGTAACTACCGTCCCATAGCCCTTACTAGTTGTCTTTGTAAGTTAATGGAAAAAATAGTTAATGCCCGCCTTGTTTACATTTTAGAAACTGGGGACCATATACATCCCTTTCAGAGCGGTTTCCGCAAAGGCAGATCCACTATAGACAACATTTTAAATTTAGAGACACAAATCCGTAATGCTTTCCTCAGGAAGAATCACTTAGTGTCAGTGTTCTTCGATATAGAAAAAGCATACGACCGAACGTGGAGATACGGAATCCTTCAAGATCTCTATAATATAGGCTTTCGTGGCAATCTTCCAATTTTTATAAAAAATTTCCTATTCCTCAGAAACTTCCGTGTAAGGGTCAACAGCACTTTGTCTGACAATTTCGCTCAAGAAGAGGGTGTTCCCCAGGGCTCTGTCCTTAGTGTCACCCTCTTCTCTATTAAAATCAATAATATTCTTAATCAACTGCCTCCGCCTGTCAACGGTAGCCTATATGTAGACGATCTCCAAATATCTTGCCACGGCAAAGACATGCGCCTCATCGAACGGCAGCTTCAAAGTACTATCAATCGTATTCTGAAATGGTGTGACATCAACGGTTTTACCATATCTGCCGAAAAAACAGTGTGCACACACTTCTGCCGAAAGCGTGGGATCCACCCGGATCCAGAACTTTACCTGGGCCATACTAATATTGTTCAGAAGGATTTTGTAAAATTTTTAGGAGTAACATTTGACAAAAAACTTACGTTTGCCAAACATATTTCTGACATTCGCAGCGCATGTGAGAAAAAACTTAACATTTTAAAGGTCTTAACCAACACCTCTTGGGGGGCAGACCGTGATGCTCTCCTGCGGATCTACCGTGCTGTTATCCGTTCAAAATTGGACTATGCATGCTGTGCGTACGGCTCAACATGCAAATCAGCATTAAAAAAACTTGACACTGTGCATCATACTGCACTACGCATTTGTTCCGGTGCTTTTAGAACGTCACCTGTACATAGTCTTTATGTCACCTGTCATGAGCCATCTCTCACCCTCATACGTCATCAGCTATCATTAAATACTTATTTCTGCATTCTTTCTCATCCCTCACATCCATTAAAGAACTCTTTTATAGATACTCATCTCGACCGCCTTTATGCGAATCGTCCCATCTGCACTCCTCTCTTTGGGCTAAGGGTTCGTAGGGGTCTTGTCGGTACCCAATTGGAGGATGTAAATGTCTCTACATGCTCTTTTCATGATATCCCACCCTGGCATACATTGCAGATATCCTACCTACAACCTTTCGAAGGCTTTGCGAAACAGGACACTGATCCTAAAATCTACCAACAGTTGTTCTCTGCCCACAACAACAAATATGAAAAATATGAACAACTATACACTGATGGCTCCAAAAGTGGAAATCACGTTGGCTTTGCCTTCGTGGCTAATAATCATACCTGTAGCTATACTCTACCTCAATTTTGCTCCATCCTCACCGCCGAATTACTTGCCATATATGAAAGCCTTCTGTACATCCCGCGAACAAACACAAAGAATTTTATCATCTACTCTGACTCACTTAGTGTTCTGGAAAATCTGAAATCTGGCTCCCTAACACATAACTATATGCACAAAGTTTCACACAAGTATGCCCAACTTATAAACCGAGGGTACAGTATTCTCCTCTGTTGGGTCCCCAGTCACATCGGGATCCCGGGTAATGAGAAAGCGGACACACTGGCGAAGCATGCGACCCTCCCGTACACCGGCAATCCATCCTACAGCGACATAAAGTCCAGTATCTCCAGCATTGTAAAAGGCATATGTGTCGATAAATGAGGCAATGAAACGGGGAACAAACTTCGTTCTATTCGCCCAACACTCGCACACTGGTCATCTCATCCCTATCGCAGGCTAGATGTCATCTTAACACGTTCGCATTGGTCATACGCGGCTTACACATAAGCACTTACTCCTGGGTGAACCTGCCCCGGAGTGCCACCATTGCCATACCAACCTTACCATTAGCCATGTTTTAACTTCATGCACTGCTTTTAATAATTTTTACACAATTTTTTTTAACTTTTCTCATCCTAAACTTGATGATATATTGGGTGAAACCCCGCACCGTAATTTGTTTGCATTTCTTCGACGTATCAATATTCTTTACTCAGTGTAAAGTGTACACTTTTCTCTGACTGGTATCTGGATGGGAGCCCCCATCCAGATGTCCTTTTTTACCTTGTCCTTTTACCTTGTCTTTTTTACCTCCTTTTTACCTCTCTACAGTTCGCTTTTACTGATTTTAGACCTCAAAGATTTTAGCTTTACCTGTTTTATGCAACACGTTTTTAGTTGAAAGCTTTGTTCTACTATATATACACATAGTCTGGCGCAGTATGTCCTTTCTGGACCTTGTGCCATTAAACCCCAACCAACCGAACGGGAGTTCGCGCCGCGAGGCTTAATTGAATGCCGTTCGCTTACGCCGGCGTTAGGTGAGATTAATGAGAGTTTATGAGTTTAGTGAGAAGCTATACCTTTATATTTATTTGACTTTAATATGTTTAGTTTACGTTAGGTGTACAGTTAATCAAATAAACCACCTATTTAAAACTCTATTTGAATTTCCTTTCACTACAGCTTTTAGGATAGCTCCGGAATTCAGGTAAGTTGAAAGATTAAGATAAACATAAGAAGTGGTAAAAACTTGTTTATAAATGGCTATTTGGAACAAAGACAAGGCCCCGTCTAAATCACATGGTCATGTCGAGCGAGAATCGGTGAGGTAGAAGCGCTTCAAGCCCGCAGCAGAGACGCGGTGGTCATTGATGGAGATTCATGGCCGAGGCTGCATGATAACGTGTTATGATGACAAAATAAAACTTACAAACAAAAAAAAATTTTAACGGATGGTGATCATTGAATAAAAAGAAGTTGGCCCTCTGGTCGTGAAACTATGCGTTCACATGTTGAAACTATTCAAACAGTGCAGTTGGCCTGCCGCAGAGAAAAAAGATCGGAGCTGTTTTCCTTTTTACACGTCTTCACAGCACCCAAGCTGGCCTCCGAACTGACGCTTTCTGCCTCATGCGCGAGGGGCTTCGCAGAGACGCCGTAGACGTGGACCAATCAGAGCGCGCCATCTCAGCCGCGAGGTTCGAGAACATTCCAGCAAGTTCCACCCCGCGAAACACGAACGAGGGGGGGGGGGGAAGAAAGGAAGATGAAAAAAATGGCGGCTAGCGACTGGTAAGAGGCTTCTACACGCGGAAAAGAAACGATCTTGGCTAGGGTGAAGCAAGAGTGGCCATCTTGAATTGGGAAAAAAAAATACATAATTGATCAAAAATACATTAAAAATGTTATTAAATTTCCTAAAATTTTAGCGGGAGATAGCTAATCGTCCGAGACAACCCTGAGTAAAAATTTAAATTAGAAGTGAGTAAAAATAATTAAAAACCAGGCATGAACAAGTGATTATGGCAAGAAGTGAGTTAGGCTATTAAAGAGAGAAGGAAACGTAATAGTCAGCAGAAAATCGGCAGAATTTACATGATAATTAAATTTACACCTCTGGAGACATGGCAAACAAAGGCAGAATTAATTTAAAGAAAAGGTAATTATTTAGAAAGTCCCAACAAAAAAAAGGGGTAATTAGTAGTAATTTAAAAAAAGACAAGCTATTGAGCTATAGAAGAAGAGTCACCCAGACCATTATACCTCCTGACAAAAGCTACTTAAAATAAACTTCCAAGTTAATTACAAGCATTAGAAAATAAATAATTAATGGTTAAAACAATTAAAATAAAAATTACTGCATTTGATTTGTAAAAACATTATCCACAAAAAAACAATACAACAATATCCCCCCCCCCTTTCTTAAGATTTTTGCTTTTGAAGTAGAGGCTTCTTCCTCTACAGAATTTTTCTTTTGTCTGTTAGTTGAATTTTTTCTTCTTTTTCTGGATTTTTTTTTTAGCTGCTTATCAAAATGACAATGCCTTTAGCGATTTGCAGCCTCTGCAGACACTTTTTTTGCTGCTTTCTTGGATAACATTTCTCTTTTTTTAACTGTAATTTTTTTCTTTTATTATTTATTAATTCTAAATTTACTAATTCTAAATTTTCTAATCTTTCTTCTTCATACAACTTAGCAGAGTTCCCGAGATTTTTACAAATATTTTTATTGACCCTCTTATTCAAAAATTCCACTTTTTTAAAGAGTTCTATCGATGATTTTCCCTGGGAGAATCATAGTTTGCACAGATAAGAAGGTTGAATTAGCTATGTTGCTTGTACTGGGAGTTATTACGTTGTTCATCATGCAGAAGCTCGATTCCTCCTTTGGTCCATAGAAACAAGTCAGAGCAGCAAATACTGCTCTGCAAAGTAAATTGTACTTGCCCAAGGAATATATATACTTCCAATAATTATCTATAGGTTCTCCATCTTCAAGGTGTCTGATAGCTGTATCATTAATATAAGCATGTATTTCCTTCTCATACACTTCTTACTCCTCAACTTTAATAACATTTGGGAGAAAGTTAGAGAAGCTTTAGAATCGAGCTGAACTTTAATTAGAACTTATGCTGGATTATGCCTTAATGCTGGATCTATGGCTGAAATTTTTATAAGAAAGGGATTGCAAAGGGGCATTTTCTTTTGTGGACATGTCGCACAATTATCAAAAGCTTCAACAATAAGTTTATTCAATTCAGCAATAACTTTAAACTGTGATTTTGATGCTTTCAAAATAGTGTCTTTTGCCGTCTGTCCAATAAACATTGATTTAACAGGAAGGTGGTAAGAAGATTGGCTTACATTTAGATCTTTTATTATTATTATTATTTTTTTTTTTTTTTGCAGTAGTTAAACTTTCTTGTCAGTGACATTGAGTAGTAGCTAAGATTTTATCTTCAGAGATCAACCAAATATAAAAAAACAAATAATTTTCTGCAAATTAAAATTATCCACAAATGCATAATTTTTATTATATCATATGTTTACTCATTTCAGGGGTGACTGCAGCCAGCCAATGTATGAAAATTTCTGTAATAGATACCGAAAATTTTAAAATACCGCGTAAGTGTGGAAATATATATAATAAATAAAAACTTTGTGTAAAAAAACACACATAAAATGGTACTTCTAACAAGATACGATCGTTTTGACAGAAAATTAATTCAGTCTTCATCAGTCATATCCCTTCCTCTGACTTCACATGCGAGATGAAGAGATATGACTAATGAAGACAAATTTTCAGTAGAAATGATTGTATTTTCCCTACTAGCAATTTCACCCTGGCATCGACTGTACGCATTCCCAATCGCCAATGAAAACACATTGGGCCGTATGCGGGAAAATGCTATTTTATGTCCCCTTGGATGTAGCGCTTGCAGAGGTATCGCTTACCAATGGGTTTTCATCTAAATTGGACATGGATTTAGAGCAATTGGCCCATTCACTTTATGTGTAAAGATGGTCAAATCACCATCTGATGTATCACTTACCAATGAATTTTTAATGTGCTGGTATGGATTTATGGGAATTGGCCCATGCACTTTTAGAGTTACTATGACTGGCAAAGACTCGTAAGAAGTATAACCTGGCATTATTTTCTCAATGTGAAATTCGTACAATTAGTATTTAAAACATTCACTGCCTATCACGCGCCAGCACATGATAGGCAGCAAGTACAAGCCTATCACGTGCCAGCACGAGATAGGCAGTAAGTACAAGCTAAATTCCACACATTACAAAAAAGATTCAGTAGAAACTAAGGTGAATCCATAGTAATTGGCTTCTCTGGATGACTGCAAATTTCATTATTTACATGAGAGAAGGTGTGCGGATTTCGGACGTTTGCGAATTTTAGGCACTCGACTGTATTTACTTAGTAATTTTTCCTTTTCTTGAAGTCGAACTTCAATATTTTTCACAAGGTCTTGTTTTTTAGCCGCTGTTTTGCAGAAACTGTTGGGCTTTGTCAAAAAAATTAAGTTTATAGTTTTTTCAGCTGTGAATCCAAGATCATCTGCTGATTTCTGTAATTCGACTATTTCTTTCTCAAGACATGATTTTTTTCTTTTTCATGCCTGAAATTTCATCTACTAATTGTTTTCTTTTTCTAGATAAAACAGATTCTGCTTTCTCTTTTTTTGCGTCCTCTAAGTACTTCATGTATTTCTGTCTAGCAGAGCGGGCACTCAACTGTAGCGTCTTGATTAAAACCACATTTTTAATTCCAACTGATGAAATATGGTCACATACAGTTAACTATCTTTATAACGAAATTCAAGGGACCCAGAAAAAACTTCGTAATAAAGAAATCTCGTTAAAACGTTATAACGAAATATTTGGTGTTCCATTACAGATTTCATTATAACGTTACAAGCACATTAATAAGCTAGATGTTTAAGATGTGAAGTAAAAATTTAGATACAAATATTAGTGCACTTAAGTCGTTAAACTTAGTAATAATTAACACATCTGTAACTTAAGCAATTAAACACCAAATTTTGTTTGTTTCAATTTTTATAAAATAAATAGAAAACTTACATGATTGATTACTATCTCATGCTGTACTTTACAAATGAAACTTATTCAAACATACATAAATGATACTTATTCAAACATACAGAATTCATTTTAGCCACGGCACTAAGAAAGTCTTGCAAGTACTACTTTGCAGTACTTGCAAGTACTACAAGTACTTTGCAAGTACTGCAAAGTATAGTATCATAGTCTTTTGAATTTAACTCTACCAGCATCAGGGAGAGCATTCAAACATAGCTTAAAACTTTTGTAATACATTTCTAGATCTGTTGTCATGAGGTTTGGTAACAAGCATTTGATATTAGAAACCAAAGAATACTGCAGCGGACCCTTTTTCCACAATTGGTTTACTAAACTTTTTAAAAAGTCCCGGCACTCTAACCGATATTCCACGACTTGACGATCACTTACGGACTTTGATTATCTTCTTAATTCCTTCTCTTTCATAAACTCGACATCTATTTTAGAATAAGTAATGCACTAATTGTTTGTGATTACCATATTAGCAAGTTTAAAGTGAAAAAGGGCTTCATTTGTTTAGCTATTGAGTTTAAAAAAATGCTGTTTGGCGAGAGCTAATGGATCTTTCACCCACTTTTTGACTGTACCACAGGAAACACAACCGGGATTTGGGAGTTTCTTTTTAGACTCTTCTCCTTCATACTTCATTACTGCTTTCCATATATCAATTGCTCATTCATTCATCAATTGCTCATTCAGAGAATTCTGTGGCCATCTGAGGGAACAAAACTTAATAATTAATTTGGTAGTTTAAATCCTGCTTCTTAAAGCTCACCAAAATCTTTCTAGCTGGCAAATTCTTGAATAGGGAATGCAAACATGTAGAAATTTCTCAACATTCCAACCAGAAGCTTTTAGCTCCTTCGTGAAATGCATTGTTCACAATATGTAGAACACAGCTTCCAATATTAAGCAGTTTTTCCCCATTATCAACTGATAGTTCTCTTTGTAGGTCATTGAAAAACTTTCCAATTGACATTGGGTCCATCCATAGATAACTGCAGGATATTTGACAGCTGCAAATCCCCTAGACTTTCACGAATTTTGGTAAGGATGATTTCAGAAGTAGCATGCCCCATAAATAATGATGTTAGAAATATTTTTGTCACACAAATAACACAATGAACCTTTGTTGCTATTTTTGATTTCATCAATAAGTAATCTTGAGAAATAAGGAAGCCTGAAACTGCAAATATATGCACATTTTCTCTCACTTCATGTGAAGCTTTTGACAATATCACTATCGCTGAACATCATTTTAAATAGTTCTTGAATATTGCAACAAGAATTATAAGAATAATGGGTATGAATTACTTTAAATGCCCATAAAATTTCTGCTTTCTGTGTATCTTTTTTCTCCGCAACCTGCGAAATCTAGGTGGTGGTTGACATATATGGTAATGATACTGGTGTTAGAGCTTTCTCATCCAATGTTATGCAATGATTCACAATAGAGGTGCTAATCTACCACGATTCCATACGTGTCTTATGCTTCTTTCTAAGCATAAGAAAGAAGAAACATAAGACACAAGGCTGATTTGCCCATTTTGGCAATATCTATATGCTTTAAACATAATTTACACCTTGCCAGATGACCTTTTTTTTCATCCATAGCTATGCAACTTGAATAGCTTGGATTCTGAAACCAAAGTTCAACGAAGGAACATTTTCCCCATCTTCAATAATAACATAGAGACAAAACAACTAACTATACATTTAAAAAATAAGCTTATATGTATGAGAACAAAACTCCCTGTATCGGTTTTGTTTCTGCAGATAATAGACCACATCCCCCCTCAGTGAGGAGCTACTTTTAGAAACACACCTGACCCAGTGGCTTTTACCCTCAATTGGTGCGCTTTTCGTAAGGCATTTTTGTTTTTGCAGCATGGTTTTTACATACTACTTTATTTCCTAGTGACTTGAATTACTTTTAGAGATCATTGATGCATTAATATTTTCTGCTTATTATATTATATTAAAAAATATCTTGCAGAAAGATATTAATACTAGTGAGGTTTGTCACAGAAAGCAAGAAAAAATTCTGTTTTCGGGACCCCCTAGTGATGATTGACATAAGTGATAAGACTATCACGTGGTATTCCCGAAAACTTGTCGGGACAGTCGTTTTACTGAGGATCAAGGATTTGCCCCTCCGGGCTTCGTTATTTTTAAAGATTTTTCTTATCAGGGTTCTTTTCTAGCCAGAAAATTTAAGGCCTTGTTAAAATTCAAGGATTCTCAAGGCTCTTAGGGTAAAATATGCTTTTTAAAGGCCTTGAAATTTAAATTTTGAAATTCAAGAACTTTCAAGATTTTCAAGGCTGCATACGAACCCTGGTCAGAACTTTTTGTCATCCTCATAATACATGCATTTAAAGACATCCCCTTTTTCCATACTTTCTGCAACATAAAAAGAAGAGAAAAGAAAACTGTCCAGCCAGGTGTACACAATCTTAACTTGACGGGAACGAAGAGCCATGCATGGATGCAATTCTGTCGACACTTGAGATTGAAGAAGAGGAGCATTTAAATGACCCCTTCCAGGAGGAGCTAGTAGTGGTTCGTATGCATTTTTAGTTTTTTTGAATGTTCATCATTTATTTGTTGAATTGAGAACAATACATTAGTATGTTTCTTGATAATTTGATATGGTCTTTAATACCACAGTAAATATTTGTAAGGTAATTTGAAGTAAACATGTCTAATGTTGAGTTTTCAAAGTTTCCTATTCTTATTTTTTTATTTCGTAGTTCTTGAAATGACAGTAAGTTCCTGTGCACATTTTCATATACATGTGTAGTGCCTGGCTACCGAGCCATGCTCAGAATCTAAAAATTCCTTAAGTGTAAAATAATGGATACGTAAATGCCTTGACACTTATCAATAATCTTCATTATTACTAAAGACTTACATCGCTGTCAGATCACTCATTCAGTATCAGGGAAGCTTTGGCTGGCATTCAATTTTACAATCGGACATACTTTGTTTTGAAGAGGGATTCTAAATATTCGGTAGTCGGTGCCATCAGGGTTGAGCAAAAAGTCAGTATAACGCAAGGTGCTTTCTTTCCTTTTGCAGCAGAGAATACATCAGCAAAGATCTTGGCTGATAAAGTTGGGATTGTTCATGCATTCACTAACAGAGTCTTAATTATCTCAGAAATATATCTGTCCATAGTGAGGATGTTCAAATTCAGCATCAGGAATTTGAGTTGGCTGAACTGTCAAATGAATGAGTTTATGCAAAAAATTTATCGACTGATTATAGACTGATTTTCTGGTATTTTTTGTTCATTTAGCTTGTAATGTATCTGCAATGCAACTGTTTATACAGCTCAATTAAATTTCACTAGTATCCCCTTGACCAGTTAAACCCAAAGTACTTACCAGTAACCTGTCACGAAAGTGTATACGGGAGAAACTATGCTTAGATTGCAGGCCAAGTCCTTTTCTCAAGAACACTCCGTTGACTCTTATGTATCTCACTTTGAAAAGTTACTTCACTTATAGCAGAATATTTCTTTGGCATGGGGAAAAATCAAACAAATTATATAGATGTCGAAGGAGAAACTCTTCAGATTTACAGAAATGTGTTGACCAAATACGGCAAATATCAGAATTTTTGTACTGGGATAATTTTCTAAAATTGTTTCAACTTCTTAGAAATTTGATTTCTTCCAATAGACAAGGTCTCTGGGAATTCCATCGAGATACAGTTCAGAAACTTCTACTACTATTTGCTGTGTTTGATGATGTAAAACCACCAGTGATGGGCTTCTTTACGTTTGAAAGACATGAGAAGTGTGCCGAAAACAGCCCTGGAGGTGCATCAAATGTTTATGAAAGGGAAGCATTTGTGAAACTACATGACTATAAATTTTCAGCTGTTATAGAATACATGGCATTGGAACAAACCATTAATAAATCACAAAAAATTTCATCTAGCATCCTTGGGCGTACTAAACAAAAAAGCTTGCAGCAAAATAGGAAATAGCCCATTATGAGCATCTGATGATATCAAATCTGTTTTGAGAAATAACAGGCTCCGTTGCTATGGTCAAAGTTTTGAACTGCTGCCAAGAGTTTTCTAAGAAGCAAACCCCCTCAGGGGGAAGACCTACTCTAGGTCTTTACGGGTGTCGCAATCCCGGGGCCCCTCTTTCGCTCCTCTTTGTTCTACCCTCCTCTCCTCTTAGCTGTCTCCTTCCTTTTCCCCCTCAGTGTAGTTTCCTCTTTGGAGGTGAGGGCCCCCCCTTAGAAGCTGCGGTCGCCCTGTGCCGTCAGCTTCTATCGGCGGAAAACTACCCACGTGTTTGCCGTGCGTGGAGACCCGTGTCCCCGGAAATGGGGACCCTGGTAATTGAGGGGTGTTCCCGTAGGGGAAATCATCTGAATGGCGTTTCCATTGGGACGGGATCAACCTCAACACATTACTTTGGCCTCGGCTTCGGGTAAACGGGAGGTACACAGCGTTCCCCTGTGTATCAATCGGCTGGTGGTACTGATTCACTCAACTGCTAGGGATCAAGCAATCGGTCTTCTGCTGGGCACGTCGTTAAGGGTGGACGCTGCTTACAGGGATGCACTGTGCGCGTATAGACCCAGCTAGCACTGGTGTGTAAATGCACATCCCCTCGTAGGGCTCCGTGGTGGGTGGTGCGGCCGGGTCCGAACACTTCTTTCTCAACATGGCTTCGAAATTTTCTTCCTCTCCCAATACCCCTCAGGGGGAAGACCTACTTTAGGTCTTTACGGGTGTCGCAATCCCGGGGCCCCAGCGACCTTTCGCTTTTCCTTATTCTACCCTCCTCTCCTCTTAGCTGTATCCTTCCTTTTCCCCCTCAGTGTAGTTTCCTCTGTGGAGGTGAGGGCCCCCCTTTAGAAGCTGCGGCCGCCCTGTGCCGTCAGCTTCTATTGGCGGAAAACTACCCACGTGTTTGCCGTGCATGGAGACCCATGTCCCCGGAAATGGGGATCCTGGTAATTGAGGGGCTATTCTCCAACACACTGCTTTGGCCTCGGCTTCGGGTAAACGGGAGGTACACAGCGTTCCCCTGTGTATCAATCGGCTGGTGGTACTGATTTCGATCAACTGCTAGGGATCAAGCAATCGGACATCTACTGGGCACGTCGTTAAGGGTGGATGCTGCCTAAGGGATGCACTGTGCGCGTATAGACCCGACTAGCACAGGTGTGCAATTGCACACCCCCTCGTTGGGCTCCGTGGTGGGTGGTGCGGTCGGGTCCGAATCTCAATTCCTCCAACATGGATAAAAAAAATTCTTCATCTCTCATCAGCGTTCCGCTACCTATTACCAATGATAACACGGATCCTCAAATTTCAAACACTAATGCTCGATTCTTCATTATACACTGTATTGAAGGAGGCTTTAACGAAACATCGCCATTCCTTATACACAAATGCATTGCAGCCAATGTAGGTGAAGTAAAAAAAGTAAAAAAACTAAGATCTGGAGACCTTCTAGTAGAAGTGTCCAACAATAGACAAGCGTCAAAAATCAAGAAAATAACGAACTTTGGGCCAAAATCTGTTACAGTGTCCCCTCATACATCCCTAAACACATCAAGAGGAGTTATATCAGAACCCGACCTTGTACACTGCTCTGAAGCCGAACTATTAGAAAACCTGAGTGAGGACAGCGTGTGCGCTGTCCGTCGAATCACTATTCGTCGCAATAGCCAACTTATTAATACAAAACACATTGTCTTAACCTTTCAGTCTCCCACTATTCCATCCCATATTAAAGCCGGCTATCTATTATGTCCCGTTAGACCATACGTACCAAATCCTATCCGTTGCTTCCAGTGTCAAAAGTTCGGTCATACTAAAACCTCCTGTCGTGGATCACCGGCCTGCGCTCGTTGTGGTGCCTCTGACCACGACAGTGCCACCTGCTCTGCGGTTGACAAATGTGTAAACTGCAAACAGGAACATCCATCGTATTCAAAGTCATGCCCGAAATGGGCATTTGAAAAAGAAATTCAATCACTGCGGGCCTCTCAAAAACTCTCTTATCCTGAAGCCCGTAAAATAGTTGAAAGCCGTACCCCTAAACCTGGTCTGTCTTATGCCGCAGTGACAAAATCAACAAAATCCGTAGCAATTCAAACCGATCCACCAAAACCAATACCTGTTTCTTCTTTTACTTCAACTCCAATAGCTAAACCTGTTTCTAATAAGAATCACTCTAACATAGGAAACCACAAAAACACAACAAAGAAAAGTGCATCTGCAGGCCGGCCACAAATCAAAAAATCCTCAGCTTACAGGTCCAAATATAACAAATCCAGAATGAAAAACATCCCACCACAACGGCCCATTGATGATACTATCCTCCGCTTGTCTCCATCGGACTCTGACATTACAGACAGTGCAATGGATGATGATCTCATCCCTAGTACTCCACCTCAACCTTCGGGGATTAATAAGAAGTTATCCATTATCCCTAACACAACTTGATAATGGCTCTGCTGCTGTCCTGGAACTGCCACGGTTTTTTAAATAAAAACGATGATCTTAAAACACTGATTTATGACCATAATCCCGCCTGCATAGCCCTACAAGAAACCTTTCTAAAAACCACTAGACATACTACTATTCGCAACTACAAGATACTTCGAAAAGACTATGATTTCAATGACAGGGCCTCTGGTAGTGTTGCCCTAATAATAAACAATAGATATCCTCATATAACCATCAATCTTAGCACAAATCTCCAAGCAGTTGCCGCTCGTATTCACCTTAAACATCTCACGACAGTCTGCAGTATCTACCTCCCTCCTAATGAAACTTTCAATCAAAGATCCCTTAGTAACCTTATTCAACAACTTCCTCCTCCATTCATACTCCTTGGTGATATGAATGCACATAGCCCATTATGGGGCAGCAAAGACACAAATAACAGAGGTGAGCAAATAGAACAAATACTGACAGATTTTTGTCTATGCATCATGAACAATGGTGACAATACATACTTCCACTACCCAACTAAATCCTTTCATGCCATAGACCTTGCCATCTGTTCACCCTCGATCCTTCCAATGTACAATTTCTCTGTTTCCGGTAATCTACATAATAGCGATCATTTTCCGATTCTTCTCTCACCTCCCCCTCAGGGGAAAAACGTTCTTTAGGTTTTTACGGGTGTCGCAATCCCGGGGCCCCAGCGATCTTTCGCTCTCCTGTGTTCTACCCTCCTCTCCTCTTAGCTGTCTCCTTCCTTTTCCCCCTCAGTGTAGTTTCTTCTTTGGAGGTGAGGGCCCCCCTTTAGAAGCTGCGGTCACTCTGTACCATCAGCTTCTATTGGCGGAAAACTACCCACGTGTTTGCGTGCGTGGAGACCCGTGTCCCCGGAAATGGGGATCCTGGTAATTGAGGGGTCTTTTCTCCAACACATTGCTTTGGCCTCGGCTTCGGGTAAACAGGAGGTACACAGCGTTCCCCTGTGTATCAATCGGCTGGTGGTACTGATTTCGATCAACTGCTAGGGATCAAGCAATCGGACATCTACTGGGCACGTCGTTAAGGGTGGATGCTGCCTAAGGGATGTACTGTGAGCGTATAGACCCGACTAGCACTGGTGTGCAATTGCACATCCCCTCGTTGGACTCCGTGGTGGGTGGTGCGGTCGGGTCCGAATTTCAATTTCCCCCAACATGGATATGAAAAATTCTTCGTCAATCGTCAACGTTCCGCTGTCAACCGCTAATGAACACACCGATACACAATTTGCACACATGAATGCCCGATTCTTCCTTATCCACTCTGCTGAAGGTAAACTTAATGAAACATCGCCATTTTTAATTCACAAATGTATCACTGACAATGTAGGAGAAGTCAAAAAAGTTAAAAAATTAAGATCTGGAGACCTATTAGTAGAAGTATCCAACAATAGACAAGCTTGCAAAATAATGAAAATAAAAAACCTTGGCCTAAAAACAGTTACAGTGACACCTCATACCTCCCTAAACATCTCCCGAGGAGTCGTATCAGAACCCGACCTTTTGCACTGCTCTGAAGCTGAAATACTTGAAAACCTAACAGATGAAAAAGTATGCGCTGTGCGTCGAATCACTATTCGGCGCAATAATCAAATAATCAATACTAAACATATTATCCTAACTTTTCAGTCTCCCACTATTCCATCTCATATTAAAGCCGGCTACCTATTATGTCCTGTCAGACCATATATACCAAATCCCATCCGTTGCTTCCAGTGCCAAAAGTTCGGCCATACTAAAACCTCCTGTCGTGGGTCACCTGCCTGTGCGCGTTGTGGTGCTTCTGACCACGACAGTGAGACCTGCTCTGCAGCTCCAAAATGTGTAAATTGTAAAGAAGAACATCCTTCATACTCCAGATCTTGCCCGAAATGGGCGTTTGAAAAAGAAATCCAGTCCCTACGTGCCTCTCAAAGAATCTCATATCCCGAAGCCCGTAAGTTAATAGAAAGCCGGACACCAAAACCTGGTTTATCTTATGCAGCTGCAACAAAATCTACCAAAACAATAGCAACCCAAACTGAATTACCGAAATCTGTACCTGTCTCATTTCCTTCTGCAACAGCACAAACATCTAAACAATCGACTTCCAATCAAACTAAATCCTCCACGTCTTCACAAAAAAATATATTGAAGAAAAACTCTCAAAATGTTAACTCCACCCGACCACAAATAAAAAAGTCTTCTGTCTACCGAACAAAGTACAACAAACCCAAAATCAAACATGTCCCACCACAACGCCCTATAGATGACACTATCCTACACTTGGACCCTTCTGACTCAGAAATGTCAGATCTTCCCATGGATGATGACGACATTCCTAGCACCCCTCTCAAGCCTACGGGGATTAAGAGCAAGATGAGCATCATCCCAAATACATGATTATGGCTCTGCTGCTATCCTGGAACTGCCACGGTTTCCTTAATAAAAACGACGACCTCAAAATACTGATTTATGATCATAACCCCGCTTGCCTCGCCCTTCAGGAAACTTTCCTCAAAACAAATAGACCTACTAAAATCCGCAATTACACTGTCCTTCGCAAGGACAATGAGCTCAATGATAGGGCCACTGGTGGAGTTGCCCTATTAATCAACAATAGCTATCCTCACACTATAGTCAATCTTAACACAAATCTCCAAGCAGTCGCCACTCGTATCCAATTAAAACAACTCACAACTGTCTGCAGCATATACCTCCCTCCAAGTGAAGCAATCTGCCAAACATCCCTCAATAGTCTCATTCAGCAGCTTCCCCCTCCTTTCATCCTCCTCGGTGACATGAATGCTCATAGTCCCTTGTGGGGAAGCAAGGACACCAACAATAGAGGCCTTCAAATCGAAAAACTTCTCACTGATTTCTCCCTTTGCTGCATGAATAATGGTGACAATACTTACTTCCACTATCCAACTAAAACTTTCCATGCAATAGACCTTGCCATCTGTTCTCCATCACTCCTTCCCACATATAATTTTTCTGTATCCAGTGATCTCCACAACAGTGATCATTTTCCGATTCTTTTGTCACCTCTGTACCAGAATCCCCAACCTATTTCAGAACCTAGATACATTCATGATAAGGCAGATTGGTTCACCTTCACTTCCCTGTCTGCCATCACCTCTGATGCTGTTGAAGGCCCCATAGACGAGGTCGTACAAAACATTACCTCAATTATCATCCAAGCTGCTGATGCCAGCATTCCAAAATCGGGCACCAAACATCGACATAATAAAAAACCGTGGTGGAACGAAAAATGCAACCTCGCTAAAAAGAAGCAGCAGAAAGCCTGGAGCACTTTTCGGCGGTACCCCACCACCGAAAATCTCACCCTCTTTAAGAAAGCTAGAGCATATGCACGTAGGATCAGGCGTCAGTGCCAAAAGGAATCCTGGGTCAAATATATCTCCAGCATAACAGCCTCTACTTCTAGTAAGGAGCTATGGACGAAAACAAAAAGAGCCATGGGCATTTATAATAATCAGTCAATTTCCTGTCTAACCATAAATAACAGCATTATATCCGATACAAAAGAAATAGCAAATAGCATTGGTGAAACCCTTGCTTCCATCTCGTGCAGTACCTCCTACTCAAATTCTTTCCTCCCGTATAAACAACAATCAGAACGACAAAAAATAAATTTCAAAACCTCCTCGCACTTTTCCTACAATAGTGATCTTACCATTGATGAACTTTCCCAACACTTAAGACAGTCCTCAAACACCTCTCCGGGTCCCGATGGTATTACATATGACATGCTGAAACACTTATCCCATGACTCTTTACTCAATCTTTTGAAATTCTACAATAGAATCTGGAATGAACAGACCTTTCCCACCTCCTGGAGAAATGCAATAGTTATTCCCTTCCCCAAA
Organism: Cheiracanthium punctorium; assembly: GCA_038373885.1. Classification (NCBI taxonomy): domain Eukaryota; kingdom Metazoa; phylum Arthropoda; class Arachnida; order Araneae; family Cheiracanthiidae; genus Cheiracanthium; species Cheiracanthium punctorium. The sequence goes on along the minus strand of JAWZYV010016140.1, from coordinate 33,826 downwards.
CCAGGAAAAGATATGTCTAACCCTAATAACTACCGTCCCATAGCCCTTACTAGTTGCTTATGTAAATTAATGGAGAAAGTTATCAATACCAGGCTTGTTTACATTTTAGAAACGGGGGACCACATACATCCCTTCCAGAGTGGCTTCCGTAAGGGCAGATCCACCATAGATAACATAGTTAATTTAGAGTCCCAAATTCGTAATGCCTTCCTTAGAAAGAACCACTTAGTGTCAGTTTTCTTTGACATTGAAAAGGCATATGACCGAACCTGGAGGTACGGGATCCTTCTAGACCTTCATAATATAGGATTCCGTGGCAACCTACCCATTTTTATAAAAAACTTTCTGTCACTCCGAAATTTCCGGGTCCGGATTAATGGCATGCTATCCAATAACTTCGTTCAAGAGGAGGGTGTTCCACAGGGCTCCGTACTCAGTGTCACCCTCTTCTCAATAAAAATTAATAACATCCTGAACCAACTGCCTTCGACTGTCTACGGCAGTCTATATGTAGATGACCTGCACATCTCCTGTCAGGGAAAGGACATGCGCCTGATAGAACGCCAGCTCCAGAATGCCATCAACCGCATCTTAAAGTGGTGTGACAGAAACGGTTTTAAGATATCAGCAGAGAAAACAATCTGTACCCATTTTTGCCGGAAGCGTGGGATACACCCGGATCCGGAACTTTATCTGGGCCATACTAATATTGCTGTAAAAGATTCAATTAAATTTTTAGGTTTACATTTTGACAAGAAGCTTACATTCGCTAAACATATCTCAGACATCCGCAATAAATGCGAGAAAAAACTTAACATTTTAAAGGTTTTAACCAATACCTCTTGGGGGGCAGACCGTGATGCTCTCTTGCGCATCTACCGTGCTGTCATCCGTTCTAAAATGGACTATGCAAGCTGCATCTATGGATCAGCTTCTAAATCAATGCTAAAAAAACTTGACACTGTGCACCATACTGCACTACGCATATGTTCCGGTGCTTTTAGGACATCGCCTGTCCATAGCCTTTACATCACCTGTCATGAACCATCTCTCACTCTCATACGTCAGAAATTATCATTAAATACCTATTTTCGCATCCTTTCCCATCCTCTACATCCCTTAAAGCATTCTCTTATAGACACCCAACTGGACCAGTTTTATACAAATCGCCCTTCCTGCACTCCCCCCTTCGGACTTCGGATCCGTAGGAGTGTAGTCGGTACCCAATTGGAGGATGTTAATGTGTCTACTTGTTCATTTCATGAACTCCCACCATGGACTAAATTGCAGATTTCCTGCCTACAACCATTCGGGGGCTTCACAAAACCAAACACTGATCCCATAGTATATCAACAGTTGTTTCTAGACCATAGGGGCAAATATCGAAACTTTGAAGAACTATATACTGACGGCTCAAAATCTCATAATCATGTAGGCTTTGCTTATGTACATCGTCATCATTCTTGCAGCTACACCCTACCTTCGTTTTGCTCCGTATTTACAGCCGAATTAATAGCTATTTATGAAAGTCTTCTTTACATCTCTAGAGCAACTACCAAACAATTCATCATCTACTCTGACTCATTAAGCGCTTTGGAAAATCTGGGATCTGGCTCCCTAACCCATAACTATATTCTGAAAGTCCTACACATGCACAAATACCTCATGAACCGTGGATACAACATCCTCTACTGCTGGGTACCTAGCCATATTGGGATTCTCGGCAACGAAAGGGCTGATTCTTTGGCCAGGCATTCTACTGTCCCATATAATCTCCACCCACCCTATTGTGATATAAAATCTGGCATCTCTTCCTTAATAAAAGGCACGTGGATCCATATATGGGACTGTGAAACCCAAAACAAACTTCGTTCTATCCGGCCAGCCCTTACCCACTGGTCCACTCATCCATACCGGAAGCACGATGTCCTTCTGACTCGCCTTCGCATTGGACATACGCGAATTACACATAAGCACTTACTTCTGGGCGAACCTGCTCCGGAGTGCCCTCACTGTCATACTCAACTCACCATTCGTCATCTCTTAACGTCGTGCACTGCTTTTAATAGTTTTTACCAAATACTTTTTAACTGTTCTCATCCTAAACTTGACAATATTTTGGGTGAAACCCCACATCGAAATCTATTCGCTTTTCTTAGACGTATCAATATTTTTTATTCAGTGTAAAGTGTTCACTTCTGTCTGACTGGTATCTGGATGGGAGCCCCATCCAGACTTCCTCACTTTTTTATCTACTTTTAACCCTTTTGAATTCTACATTTCACCTTTTAGTCTTTTACATTTTAGTACACTTTAGTACATTCTTGAATTTTAGCTTTTACTAGGTTTTGTGTACCTTTTAACCTAAATACATCATGGCACGATTTTAACTCCTTGTCTGGCGCAGTATGTCCTTTCTGGACCTTGTGCCAATAAAAACCAACCAACCAACCAACCATCTTCTCTCACCTCTGTACCAAAACCCCAAACCTAACTCTTCTCTACGAAAATACATCCATAATAAGGCAGACTGGCAAAATTTCACTTCCCTGTCGACAATATTACCTAATATGATTGAAGGAACCATTGACGAGGTCGTCAACAAGGTTACCTCTACCATCCTTAATGCAGCAGATCACAGCATACCAAAATCGGGCACACATTGTCGTAGAAATAAAAAACCGTGGTGGAATGAGGCATGCGCCTTAGCAAAAAAGCAGCAGCAGAGAGCGTGGGGAACCTTTCGTCGCTACCCCACCACTGATAATCTTCTTAAATTTAAAAAAGCAAAAGCGTATGCACGTAGGATAAGGAGACAAGCTCAAAGAGAATCCTGGATTCAGTACGTCTCCAGTATTTCCACGTCGACTTCTAGCAAGGAGCTATGGGACAAAACTAAAAGAATCATGGGAATCTACAATAACCACTCAATATCCTGTCTCTCTGTCAACAACAGCATTATTTCAGAACCTAAAAATATTGCAAACACCATAGGTGAAACACTTGCTTATACTTCCTGCAGTACCTCTTATCCAAATTCCTTTTTACCTTATAAACAACAATCCGAACGGCAAGTATTAAACTTTAGAACCTCCGTACATCTCTCTTACAATAGCGCCTTCACTATCCATGAATTAAAGAGAAGCTTAAAACAATCACCTAATACTTCACCTGGTCCTGATGGCATCACCACAGAAATGCTAAAACATCTTTCCCAGGATTCATTACTAACCCTTCTGCAACTCTATAACAAAATTTGGAATGAGCACACCTTTCCATCTTCTTGGAGAAATGCAATAGTCATTCCCTTCCCCAAACCTGGCAAAGACAACACCAACCCAAATAATTATCGTTCCATAGCCGTCACAAGTTGCTTATGCAAAATCATGGAGCGCATGATAAATGCTCGCCTAGTTCACATTCTCGAAACCAAGGGCCATATACACCCTTTTCAAAGTGGATTTCGAAAAGGCAGATCCACCATTGACAACATTTTGATTTTAGAGACTCAAATACGTAACTCTTTCTTGAGAAGGAACCATCTCGTCTCTATATTTTTTGATATAGAAAAAGCATACGATCGCACATGGAGATACGGTATACTGCGTGACCTACATAATCTGGGCTTCCGGGGTAACCTACCTATCTTCATCAAGAATTTTCTCTCGCAACAAAACTTTAAGGTACGCATCAATGATATTCAACCAGACAACTTTTTGCAAGAAAAGGGGGTACCCCAGGGCTCTGTTCTTAGTGTCACCCTCTTCTCCATAAAAATAAACGACATACTTAATCAACTCCCTCCGACTGTGCAAGGTAGCTTATATGTAGATGACCTTCAGATCTCCTGTCAGGGGCAAGACATGCGTTACATAGAGCGACAGCTTCAAACTACTGTAAACCGTATCCAAAAATGGTGCAGCATAAACGGCTTCAGTATCTCGGGAGAAAAAACTACTTGCATTCACTTCTGCCGAAAGCGGGGTATCCATCCAGATCCAGAACTTCATTTAGATGGTACAACAATTGCTGTAGAAGAGCATAGTAAATTCTTAGGCATGTACTTTGACAAAAAGCTGACCTTCAAGAAACACGTCTCTCATATTCGAAACAAATGCGAGAAAACCATGAATATTTTAAAGGTACTTTCTAATACCAGATGGGGGGCAGACCGAGACACCATGCTACGGATATACCGTGCCATGATACGGTCTAAAATAGACTATGCCTGTTGCTCTTACGGGTCTGCTTGCAAGTCAGTTTTAAAAAAACTGGACACCGTGCATCATTCAGCACTACGCATTTGCTCTGGAGCATTTAGAACATCACCTGTAAATAGTCTTTACATCACCTGTCACGAGCCACCTCTCACCCTCACTCATCAAAAGCTGTCATTGAATACATACTTTCGCATACTCTCTCATTCCTCACATCCTTTAAAGGACTCTTTTATAGATACCCATCTGGACAGATTTTACAATCATCGCCCTTCATGTACCCCTCCCTTTGGACTCCGGATCCGTAGGAGCCTAGTCGGTACCCAGTTGCAGGATGCCATAGTCTCTTCTTGTTCTCCTAATGAAATCCCACCCTGGACCGAAATGCAAATCCCATACCTTCAGCCCTATGAAGGCTTCATCAAACAGGATACTGACCCCAAAATATACCAACAGTTGTTCTTAGATCATAGAAATAAATATGAAAGTTATGAAGACCTCTACACAGATGGATCTAAAACCAGTAATCACGTTGGCTTTGCCTTCGTGAATAATAATTATTCTTGCAGCTACACTCTCCCTCCGTTTTGCTCTGTCTTTACAGCCGAATTACTGGCCATTTATGAAAGCCTTCTGTACATCTCCAGAAAAAACAAAAAGAATTATATAATCTATTCTGACTCCCTCAGTGTTCTGGAAAATCTGAAATCTGACTCTCTTACCCACAACTATATCATTAAAGTATTACGTCTGTACAAACAGCTCATAAATCGTGGGTACAGTATTCTCCTCTGCTGGGTACCCAGTCATATTGGGATCGCTGGCAACGAGAAAGCAGACACACTTGCCAAGCTCGCGACCCTCCCGTACAGCGGCAACCTATCCTATAACGACATTAAGTGTAGCATCTCTAGCATTATAGATGGTATCTGGATCGATAAATGGGACAGTGAAACTGGGAACAAACTTCATTCTATACGCCCAGCTCTCACGCATTGGCCTTCTCACCCCTATCGCAGACTGGATGTCGTCTTGACACGCCTCCGCATTGGTCATACGAGGCTTACACATAAGCACCTACTCCTGGGTGAATCTGCCCCAGAGTGCCACCATTGCCATACCAACCTTACCATTAGTCATGTTTTAACTTCATGCACCGCTTTTAATAATTTTTACACAATATTTTTTAACTGTTCTCATCCTAAACTTGACGATATATTGGGTGAAACCCCGCACCGTAACTTGTTTGCATTTCTTCGACGCATCAATATTCTTTACTCAGTGTAAAGTGTACACTTTTCTCTGACTGGTATCTGGATGGGAGCCCCCATCCAGACGTCCTTTTTACCTTGTCCATTTTACCTCCTTTTAACCTCTCTACAGTTCGCTTTTACTGATTTTAGACCTCAAAGATTTTAGCTTTACATGTTTTACGCAACACGTTTTTACTTGAAAACTTTGTTTTACTATATATACACATAGTCTGGCGCAGTTTGTCCTTTCTGGACCTTGTGCCATTAAACCCCAACCAACCAACCTGAACGGCAAAAACTAAATTTTAAAACCTCCTCGCAGCTCTCCTACAATAGTATCTTTACAATCCATGAACTCACCAATCAACTCAGACAGTTACCGAATACTTCTCCTGGTGCCGATGGTATCACATATGAAATGCTAAAACACCTTTCTCATGATTCCCTTGCAAATCTACTTAAGCTTTTTAATAGAATCTGGAACGAACATACCTTTCCTTCCTCCTGGAGAAACGCCATAGTCATGCCCTTACTAGTTCCCTTTGCAAACTGCTGGAGAAAATGATCAATGCACGCTTAGTTTAAGTTTTAGAAACAGAGGGCCATATACACCCCTACCAAAGTGGCTTCCGCAGGGGCAGATCAACTATTGACAACATACTATATCTAGAAACTCAAATTTGTAACGCTTTCTTAAGAAAAAACCACTTAATCTCTATTTTCTTTGACATAGAAAAGGCATACTACAAGACCTGGATATATGTTATTCTCCGGGATCTCCACAATCTAGGCTTCCGTGGCAACCTTCCAATATTTATCCAGAACTTTCTCTTGCTTCGAAAATTCAGAATACAAATAAACGGCATACAATCCAATAGCTTTCTCCAAGAGGGCATCCCTCAGGGCTCTGTGTAAGTGTTACCCTCTTTTCAATAAAAATCAATAACATTCTCAATCAACTACCTCCGTCTGTTCCCCTCAGGGGGAAAACCTTCTTTAGGTTTTCACGGGTGTCGCAATCCCGGGGCCCCAGCGATCTTTCGCTCCTCTGGTTTTTTACCCTCCTCTCTCCTTCTGCTGTTTCCTTCCCCTTCTCCCTCGATGTGGTTTCTTCTCTTGAAGTGAGGGCCCCCCTTCAGAAGCTGTGGTCGCTCTGTACCGTCAGCTTCTGTTGGCGGGTAAACTGCCCACGTGTTTGCCGTGCGTGGAGACCCGTGTCCCCGGAAATGGGGATCCTGGTAATTGAGGGGTTTTCTCCAACACATTGCTTTGGCCTCGGCTTCGGGTAAACGGGAGGTGCACAGCGTTCCCCTGTGTATCAACCGGCTGGTGGTAGTGATTTCGGTCAACTGCTAGGGATCAAGCAAACGGACATCTACTGGGCACGTCGTTAAGGGTGGACGCTGCCTAAGGGATGTACTGTGCGCGTATAGCCCCGACTAGCACTGGTGCACGTTTGTGCATCCCCTTGTTGGGCTCCGTGGTGGGTGGTGCGGTCGGGTCTGAACCTCCATTCCCCAATATGGATTCGACACTTTCATTGTCACATGTCATTGATCCGAAACCTCCTTCTCCAGGAGGTGTTAATGCAAAATTTTTTCTTGTTAAATGTGAGGAAGGAAACTTTGGCCAAACATCCCCGTTTCTTATACACAAGTGCATAATAGCTAATGTTGGAGAAGTTGTCAAAATAAAAAAAATAAGATCTGGAGACCTCTTAGTGGAAGTAGCTAATAACAAACAAGCTCACAGCATCATGCAATTAAAAAATCTGGGTCCAAAATCTGTCACAGTATCACCCCATAGTACCCTCAATACATCAAAAGGCGTAATATCCGAGCCAGATCTAATCCATTGTTCTGAAGCTGAAATTCTAGAGAATCTTCAATCTCAAAATGTCTGCGCAGTTAGAAGAATCACCATCCGCCGCAATAACCAAATACTGGACACAAAACACATTATACTGACTTTCCAGTCTCCTAAACTCCCCTCTCATATCAAAGCCGGCTATCTTTCATGTGCTGTTAGACCTTATATACCAAATCCTACCCGTTGCTTTCAGTGCCAAAGGTTTGGCCATACCAAAACCTCCTGCCGTGGTTCCCCAACTTGTGCCCGTTGTGGGACTCCTGGCCACGAAAGTGACACCTGCTCTAATCCACCGAAATGTGTTAACTGTCAACAAGATCATCCTTCCTATTCACGTTCCTGTCCTAAATGGTCTTATGAAAAAGAAATTCAGTCCTTGCGTGCCACACAAGGACTGCCTTACCCAGAAGCCCGAAAAATAATTAACTCACGTACACCCAAACCCGGTCTGTCTTATTCTGCAGCAACCAAACCTGTTAAATCAATAGCTACCCAAACCGACCCACCAAAAATTCTACCAGTCTCTCCATCTCGTTCCACTACCACTGCTAAACATACAACTACAACACCACATAATTCTTTCATAGTGCCTCAAAAAAGCACCTCCAAGAAAAAGCCTCAAAGCAATAACTCTACACACAATAGACCACAAATTAAAAAAACTGCTGCTTATAAATCAAAATACAACAAATCTAGACATAAACGCATCCTTCCTCAACGATCCATTGATGACTCCATCCTAAATTTGGAACCCTCTGACTCTGATATAACAGATAATGCAATGGATGATGATGTTATTCCTAGCACCTTACTGAAACCTTCAGGGACTAAGAGTAAACTGTCCATCATCCCTAATACAACCTGATTATGGCCCTGTTGCTTTCTTGGAACTGCCACGGCTTCCTAAGTAAAAACGACGATCTCAAATTACTTATTTACAACCATAATCCCGCCTGTCTTGCCCTACAGGAAACTTACCTCAAAAGTAAAATAAAAACTACCATACGCAACTATACTATTCTTCGGAAAGACTATGAGTGTAATGAAAGGGCCTCCGGTGGAGTTGCCCTACTAATTAACAATAACTTTCCCTCTCAAACAGTTAACCTTAATAGCAATCTCCAAGCAGTAGCTGCACGTATCCACCTTAATCAACTCACTACAATCTGCAGCATCTATCTACCACCCAATGAAACCATCTGCACAAACTCACTCAATAATCTTATCCAACAACTTCCTCCACCCTTCATCCTCCTAGGTGACATGAACGCTCATAGCCCTCTGTGGGGCAGCAAAAAAATAAACAATAGAGGACAGCAAATTGAACAACTCCTTACAGATTTCACCCTATGCAGTATGAATAACGGAGATAATACTTACTTCCACTATCCGACTAAATCCTTCCACGCCATAGACCTTGCAATTTGCTCTCCATCAATTCTTCCCTTGTATAATTTCTCTGTCTCCAGTGACCTACATAATAGTGATCATTTCCCGATTTTCCTCTCACCTTTGTCTAAAAATTCTGTTCCCAACTATACCATCCCTCGCTATATCTATGATAGGGCCGACTGGCAAAAGTTCACCTCATTGTCTACTATTCCCTCTATTCTAACTGAAGGCAATATTGACGAGGTCGTTCGTAACATTACTCTCATCATCCTTAAAGCTGCAGATGCCAGCATTCCCAGGTCTTGCAAGAGTCTCCGTAAGAATAAAAAACCGTGGTGGAACGAGAAATGCACCCTTGCCAAGAAGCAACAGCAAAAAGCATGGGGCCTCTTTCGGCGGTACCCCACAACCGAAAATCTCATCAACTTTAAAAAGGCAAAAGCCAGTGCACGTAAAACTAGGCGGCAAAGTCAGAAAGAGTCTTGGATACAATATGTATCCAGTATCTCTGCCTCTACCTCCAGTAAAGAGCTATGGTCGAAAACTCGAAGGGCCATGGGCATATACTCCAATCACACAATATCCTGTCTCTCCATCAATAACAATATTATTTCCGACACAAAAGGCATTGCAAATACTATTGGCCAAACCCTTGCCTCCACTTCCTGCAATACTTCTTATCCAAACACCTTCCTTACATACAAAAAACAGTCTGAACGGCAAAACTTAAATTTTAAAACTATCTCCTAATATCGCACCTTAACTTTCAATGAACTCACAAAATGCCTACGACAATCACCCAATACTTCTCCAGGCCCAGACAATATTACCTATGAAATGATAAAACATCTTTCACATGACTCTTTACTTAATCTTCTGAAACTCTACAATAGAATCTGGAATGAACATACTTTTCCCTCCTCCTGGAGAAATGCTGTAATCATTCCCTTTCCCAAACCTAACAAAGATACCTCAAATCCGAAAAACTATCGACCCATAGCTCTCACTAGCTGTTTATGTAAGCTTCTGGAGAAAATGATAAATGCTCGCCTTGTATATATCCTAGAGGCAGAGGGCTATTTGCACCCTCTCCAAAGTGGCTTTCGCAAAGGCAGGTCGACCATCGACAATATCCTCAACTTAGAGACTCAAATTCGTAATGCCTTTTTAAGGAAAAATCATTTAGTCTCAATTTTTTTTGACATAGAGAAAGCTTACGATAAGACCTGGCGATATGGTATCCTCCGTGATCTATACAACTTTGGCATCCGGGGCAACCTACCAATTTTCATAAAAAACTTTCTTTCACTTCGTAATTTCAAAGTACGGATAAACGGCACTCTCTCGGATACCTACGTACAAGAAGAAGGGGTACCGCAGGGCTCTGTCCTGAGCGTGACACTTTTTTCAATAAAAATTAATAATATTTTAAACCAGCTCCCTCCATCAGTTCATGGTAGCCTCTATGTGGATGACCTCCAGATTTCCTGCCAAGGGAAAGACATGCCTTTCATTGAGCGGCAACTGCAAACCGCTATCACTCGCATATTAAAATGGTGTAGTACCAATGGCTTCAATTTTTCTGCGGAGAAGACCATCTCCATACATTTTTGCCGGCAGCGTGGTCTTCACCCGGATCCTGAAATTTACCTCGGTCAGACCAAAATAGAAGTACATGACTCCACTAAATTCTTAGGTGTGATTTTTGACAGGAAAGCCACTTTTGGTAATCATATATCTTACATCCGCAACAAATGCGAAAGAAATCTCAACATTCTAAAGGTTCTCTCTAATACCTCATGGGGGGCAGAACGTGATGCCATGCTGCAGATATACCGTGCTGCTATCCGTTCTAGGATAGACTATGCCTGCTGTGTGTATGGATCTGCTTGCAAATCGATCTTAAGGAAACTTGACACAGTGCATCATACTGCACTACGTATTTGTTCAGGAGCTTTTAGGACCTCACCTATACAAAGTCTGTATGTCACATGCAATGAGCCATCCCTCACCCACATCCGTCATAAGCTTTCTTTGCACACCTACTTTCGCATCCTTTCCCATCCTTCGCACCCTTTAAAACATTCTTTTATCGACACTCATATGGATTGCTTTTATCAGAATCGCCCCACTTGCACTCCTCCTTTTGGGCTCAGAACACGCAGGAGTCTTACTGGTACCTGTTTAGCAGATGTAAAAATCTCTACTGGCTCTCCGCTTGATTTTCCACCATGGGACAACTCTGGCATCTCCTACTTAAATCCATTCAAAGGCTTTACAAAACAGAACACAGATCCCGAAATCTATCATCAGCTCTTCCGTGACCACAAAGCTCACTATCATGACTATGAATACCTGTATACTGATGGCTCGAAGTCGGAGTACCATGTTGGCTTTGCCTACACTAGTGGTTCTTATGCTTGTGGCTACACTCTCCCTAATTTTGTTTCAGTTTTTACAGCAGAACTCCTTGCCATTTATGAAAGCCTCCAGTTTATTTCTAGCTCAAATAAAAAGTACTTTATAGTTTATTCCGACTCTTTAAGTGTTCTAGAAAATCTCAAATCTGGTTCCCATTCTAATAGTCATATTGGTAAAGTCTTACATATGCACTGGCAACTTATAAATAGCGGATATAATATTCTTTACTGCTGGGTGCCCAGTCACATTGGGATTCAGGGCAATGAGGAGGCCGACTCTCTAGCTAAGCACTCTACCATCCCTTTTACAGGCTGTGTGCCTTACAGTGATATAAAATCCGAAATTTCTAACTTAATAAAAGACAACTGGTGTAATGATTGGAATACAGAAACAGAAAATAAACTGCATAAAATACACCCCACTCTCACCTACTGGCCCCCCCATCCCAATCGCAAGCATGACGTCATTCTGACACGTCTCCGCATTGGACACACCAGACTCACTCATAAACACCTCCTCCTGGGCGAGCCTGATCCAGAGTGCTCCTATTGTCATACTCAACTCACCATTCGTCATCTTTTAACCTCATGCACTGCTTTTAATAGGTTTTACCAAATTTTTTTTAACAGTTCTCATCCTAAACTTGACGATATTTTGGGTGAAAACCCACATTGGAATCTGTTTGCCTTTCTTAGACGTACTAATATCCTTTTTTCAGTGTGAAATGTCCAATTTTGTCTGACTGGTATCTTGATGGGAGCCCCCATCCAGATGTCTTTTTTTCACTTTTTATCTACTTTTAACACTTTCGAATTTTACTTTTCACCTTTTTACTATTTACCTTTTAGCTTCTACTAAGTTATATGACACCTTTTACCTGAATACATCTTTATATGGTTTTAACTCATTGTCTGGCGCAGTATGTCCTTTCTGGACCTTGTGCCAAAAAACAAACAAACAAACAAACCTCCGTCTGTTCACGGAAGCCTATATGTCGATGACCTACAAATTTCTTGTCAGGGAAAGGACATGCGTTACATTGAGCGTCAGCTCCAGAACACCATCAATCACATCCTAAAATGGTGTACCACAAATGGATTTAACATTTCTGTGGAAAAGACTGTCAGTACGCACTTCTGCCGTTTACGAGGGATCCATCCTGATCCTGAGCTCTATGTGGGCAGCTCAAAAATAGAAATTCGTGACTCCGCTAAATTTTTAGGGGTTTATTTTGATAGAAAATTGATCTTTGCTAACCATATCTCCTATATCCGCAACAAATGTGAAAAGGACCTAAATATCCTAAAGGTATTAACTAACACTTCTTGGGGAGCAGAGCGTGACGCCCTGTTGCGGATCTACCGTGCAGCAATTCGATCCAAAATAGATTTCGCCTGTGGAGTGTATGGATCTGCATGTAGCCCTAAAAAAACTTGACACAGTGCATCATACTGCACTGCGCCTCTGTTCTGGAGCTTTTAGAACATCACCCATACAAAGTCTCTATATCACTTGTCATGAGCCATCTCTCATCCACATCCGTCACAAATTATCATTAAAGAATTATTTTCGCATCCTGTCTCATCCCTCCCACCCTTTGGGGGACGCATTTTTGGACACTCATTTGAACCGCCAATATGGAAATCGCCCCTCATGCACTCCTCCCTTTGGATTAAGGATCCGTAGGAGTCTAGTTGGTACCCAACTGGAGAATGTTAGTCTCCCCTAATTCTCCTCATGAAACACCACCATGGACTACACTGCAGACCTCGTACCTCCAACCATTTAATGGCTTTAGTAAACAGGATACTGACCCAAAAATATATCAACAGTTGTTCTCAGACCACAAAAACAGATATAAAAAATATGCAGAAATATACACTGACGGCTCCAAATCTGGGAATCATGTCGGCTTCGCCTACGTTGGAAGTAACTATACCTCCAGCTATACTCTCCCTCCGTTCTGTTCAATCTTTACTGCTGAATTACTTGCAATCCATGAAAGCCTGTTATATATCTCTAAAATGACTACAAAAAGGTGTATCATCTACTCCGACTCCCTCAGTGTACTAGACAATCTAAAATCGGGCTCCCTCACTCATAGCTATATCACCAAAGTGCTACGTCTGCATGAACAACTGACAAATTGTGGATACAATATTCTCTATTGTTGGGTACCCAGTCATATTGGGATACTGACTGGGTACCCAGTGTACTGGGCAACGAGAAGGCGGATAGCTTAGCCAGGCAAGCTACAATCCCATACACTGGCTATCTCGCATACAATGACATAAAGTCCGGCTAGCATAGTAAAAAGTAGTTGGACCAATAAATGGGATAGTGAAACTGAAAACAAACTGCATTCTATCCGACCTTTCCTCCAGGGTGAAGACCTACTCTAGGTCTTTACGGGTGTCGCAATCCCGGGGCCCCAGCGATCTTTCGCTCTTCTTTGTTCTACCCTCCTCTCCTCTTAGCTGTCTCCTTCCTTTCCCCCCTCAGTGTAGTTTCCTCTTTGGAGGTGAGGGCCCCCCTTTAGAAGCTGCAGCCACTCTGTGCCGTCAGCTTCTATTGGCGGAAAACTACCCACGTGTTTGCCGTGCGTGGAGACCCGTGTCCCCGGAAATGGGGATCCTGGTAATTGAGGGGTCTTTTCTCCAACACATTGCTTTGGCCTCGGCTTCGGGTAAACGGGAGGTACACAGCGTTCCCCTGTGTATCAATCGGCTGGTGGTACTGATTTCGATCAACTGCTAGGGATCAAGCAATCGGACATCTACTGGGCACGTCGTTAAGGGTGGACGCTGCCTAAGGGATGTACTGTGAGCGTATAGACCCGACTAGCACTGGTGTGCAATTGCACATCCCCTCGTTGGGCTCCGTGGTGGGTGGTGCGGTCGGGTCCGAATTTCAATCTTCCCCAACATGGATATGAAAAATTCATCGTCTATCGTCAATGCTCCGCTGTCAACTTGTAATGAAAACATTGATTCACAATTAGTACACATGAACGCTCGATTCTTCATCGTTCACTACGTTGAAGGTAATTTTAATGAAACATCCCCTTTTTTAATACATAAATGTATCACCGACAATGTAGGAGAAGTAAAAAAAGTAAAAAAATTAAGATCTGGAGACCTGTTAGTAGAAGTATCAAACAATAGACAAGCTTCCAAAATAATGAAAATTAAAAACTTCGGCCTAAAAACTGTTACAGTGACCCCTCATACATCCTTAAACATCTCACGAGGGGTCGTATCGGAACCCGAACTTTTACACTGCTCTGAAGCTGAAATATTAGAAAACCTAACAGATGACAAAGTAAGTGCCGTTCGTCGAATCACTATTCGACGCAATAATCAAATAATCCAAACTAAACATATTATCTTAACTTTTCAGTCACCCACTATTCCATCTCATATTAAAGCCGGCTATTTATTATGCCCCGTGAGACCATATGTACCAAATCCAATCCGTTGCTTCCAGTGTCAAAAGTTCGGCCATACTAAAACCTCCTGTCGTGGGTCACCCGCCTGTGCTCGCTGTGGTGCTTCTGACCACGACAGTGAGTCCTGCTCTGCAACTCCAAAATGTGTAAACTGTAAAGAGGAACATCCTTCATACTCCAGATCTTGCCCGAAATGGGCGTTTGAAAAAGAAATTCAGTCCCTACGTGCCTCTCAAAGACTCTCATATCCGGAAGCCCGTAAGATAATAGAAAGCCGGACACCAAAACCTGGTTTATCTTATGCAGCTGCAACAAAATCAACTAAAACAATAGCAACTCAAACTGAATTACCAAAATCCGTACCTGTCTCCTTTCCTTCTGCAACAGCCCAAATACCTAAACAATCCATCTCTAATCAAAATAAATCCTCCACGGCTCCACAAAAACATATATCAAAGAAAAACTCTCAAAATGTTACCTCAACCCGACCACAAATAAAAAAGTCTTCGGTCTACAGATCAAAGTACAATAAACCCAAAATCAAACACGTTCCTCCACAACGCCCTATAGACGATACTATCCTACATTTGGACCCCTCTGACTCTGAAATGTCAGATCTTCCCATGGATGATGACGAGATCCCTAGCACCCCTCTCAAGCCTACGGGGGTTCGGAGCAAGATGAGCATCATCCCAAACACAACATGATAATGGCTCTGCTGCTGTCTTGGAACTGCCACGGTTTCCTTAATAAAAACGATGACCTCAAAACGCTGATTTATGATCATAACCCCGCTTGCTTTGCCCTTCAGGAAACCTTTCTCAAAACCAATAGACATACTAAAATCCATAATTACACCATCTTTCGCAAGGACTATGAGCTCAATGATAGGGCCACAGGTGGAGTTGCCCTATTAATTAACAATAGTTATCCTCACACTATGGTCAATCTTAACACAAATCTCCAAGCAGTTGCCAGTCGTATTCAATTAAAACAACTCACAACTGTCTGCAGTATATACCTCCCTCCTAGTGAAGCCATAAGCCAAACTTCCCTCAATAGTCTCATTCAGCAACTTCCTCCTCCTTTCATCCTCCTTGGTGACATGAATGCTCATAGTCCCTTGTGGGGCAGCAAAGACACAAACAATAGGGGCCATCTCATAGAACAACTGCTAACCGACTTCTCTCTTTGCGTAATGAATAATGGTGATAACACCCATTTCCACCACCCAACCAAATCCTTCCATGCCATAGACCTCGCCATTTGCTCTCCATCTATCCTCCCATTATATAACTTTTCAGTCTCTAACGATCTACATAACAGTGATCATTTTCCGATCTTCCTCTCACCTCTGTACTATAATCGGAAAGACAACTGTACCACTCCAAGATATAATTATGAAAGGGCAGATTGGCCCACCTTCACCCATTTATCCAGTATATCCTCAAATAGTCTTGTAGGTTCCATTGATGAGGTCGTTGACAAAGTCACCTCCCTTATTATCAAGGCAGCAGATGCCAACATTCCTAAATCGGGCATGAAACATCGGCATAATAAAAAACCGTGGTGGAATGAAACTTGTACTCTAGCAAAAAAACAGCAGCAGAAAGCCTGGAGCATCTTCCGGCGATACCCCACGACCGAAAATCTAGTTCTCTTTAAAAAAGCTAAAGCTTACGCTAGAAAAATAAGGCGGCAATGTCAAAGGGAATCGTGGATAAAATATGTCTCTAGCATAACGCCCAGTACCTCTAGTAAGGAGCTATGGACAAAAACTAAAAGAGCCATGGGAATCTATAATAATCCTTCAATATCCTGTCTGTCTGTAAACAATAATATTATTTCGGAAAAAAAAGAAATAGCAAACATTATTGGCCAGACACTTGCCTCTATCTCCTGCAGTACTTCCTTCTCAAATACTTTTCTGTCATATAAACAACAGTCCGAACAAAAAAAAATAAAATTTAAAACCTCCTCCCACTTTTCTTACAATAATAATTTTACCATCAGTGAACTCACCAAATACTTAAGACAGGCCTCAAATACCGCTCCTGGTCCTGATGGTATTACTTACAAAATGCTGAAACACTTGTCCCATGACTCATTACAAATCCTCTTGCAATTATACAATAGAATCTGGAATGAACAAACCTTTCCTTCCTCCTGGAGAAATGCAATAGTTATTCCCTTTCCTAAACCTGGGAAAGATACTTCTAACCCTAGTAATTACCGTCCCATAGCCCTTACTAGTTGTCTGTGCAAACTAATGGAAAAAATGGTTAATGCTCGCCTTGTTTACATTCTAGAGACTGGGAACCATATACATCCCTTTCAAAGTGGCTTCCGCAAAGGCAGGTCCACAATTGACAATATTTTAAATCTAGAGACGCAAATTCGGAATGCCTTCCTTAGAAAGAATCACCTAGTGTCCGTTTTCTTCGACATTGAAAAGGCATATGACCGCACATGGAGGTACGGCATACTCCAAGACCTCTATAATATAGGCTTTCGAGGCAATCTACCAACTTTTATAAAAAACTTTTTATCCCTCAGAAACTTCCGTGTCAGCATCAATGGTACTCTATCTGATAATTTTATCCAAGACGAGGGTGTTCCTCAGGGCTCCGTACTTAGCGTCACCCTCTTCTCAATTAAAATCAATAATATTCTTAAACAACTGCCACCCACAGTCTACGGCAGCCTTTACGTCGTCGACCTTCAAATCTCCTGCCAGGGGAAAGATATGCGCCTCATCGAACGGCAGCTTCAAAATGCCATAAACCGCATCTTAAAATGGTGTGACACAAATGGTTTCTCTATCTCTGCTGATAAAACCGTATGCACCCATTTTTGCCGGAAACGCGGGATCCACCCCGACCCAGAACTTTACCTGGGTAATAATAACATTGTTGTGAAGGACTCTGTCAAATTTTTAGGATTAAATTTCGACAAAAAACTAACTTTCGCTAATCATATTTCTGACATTCGCAGTAAATGCGAGAAAAAGCTGAATATTTTAAAGGTTTTAACAAACACCTCTTGGGGGGCTGACCGTGACGCTCTGTTACGGATTTATCGGGCTGTCATACGTTCAAAATTGGACTATGCAAGTTGCGCGTATGGGTCAGCTTGCAAATCAGTGTTAAAAAAACTTGACCCTGTGCATCATGCTGCACTCCGCATTTGCTCTGGTGCTTTTAGAACATCACCTGTACATAGTCTTTACGTCACCTGCCACGAGCCATCTCTCACCCTCATCCGTCATAAGCTCTCATTAAACACATACTTTCGTATTCTCTCTCATCCTTCACATCCATTAAAGAATTGTTTTATAGATACTCATCTTGACCGTTTTTATGCAAATCGTCCCATCTGTACCCCCCCGTTTGGACTAAGGATTCGTAGGAGTCTTGTCGGTACCCAATTGGAGGATGTTAAAGTATCTACTTGTTCATTTCATGAAGTCCCACCATGGACAAAATTGCAGATCTCCTACCTACAACCATTCAAAGGCTTTACAAAACCAAACACTGATCCCATAATATATCAACAGTTATTTCTAGACCATAAAAGCAAATATCGAAACTTCGAAGAACTATATACTGATGGCTCAAAATCTCATAATCATGTAGGCTTTGCTTATGTACATCGTAATCATTCTTGCAACTACACCCTACCTTCGTTTTGCTCCGTATTTACAGCCGAATTAATAGCTATTTATGAAAGTCTTCTTTACATCTCTAGAGCAACTACCAAACAATTCATCATCTACTCTGACTCATTAAGCGTTTTGGAAAATCTGGGATCTGGTTCCCTAACACATAGCTATATTCTGAAAGTCCTACACATGCACAAATGCCTCATGAACCGTGGATACAACATCCTCTACTGCTGGGTACCTAGCCATATTGGGATTCTCGGCAACGAAAGGGCTGATTCTTTGGCCCGGCATTCTACTGTCCCATATAATCTCCACCCACCCTATTGTGATATAAAATCCGGCATCTCTTCCTTAATAAAAGGCACCTGGATCCACATATGGGACTGTGAAACCCAAAACAAACTTCATTCTATCCGGCCAGCCCTTACCCACTGGTCCACTCATCCATACCGCAAGCACGATGTCCTTCTGAGTCGTCTTCGTATTGGACATACACGAATTACACATAAGCACTTACTTCTAGGCGAACCTGCTCCGGAGTGCCCTCACTGTCATACTCAACTCACCATTCGTCATATCTTAACGTCGTGCACTGCTTTTAATAGTTTTTACCAAACACTTTTTAACTGTTCTCATCCTAAACTTGACGATATTTTGGGTGAAACCCCACATCGAAATCTATTCGCTTTTCTTAGAAGAATCAATATTTTTTATTCAGTGTAAAGTGTTCACTTCTGTCTGACTGGTATCTGGATGGGAGCCCCATCCAGATGTCCTCACCTTTTTATCTACTTTTAACCCTTTTGAATTCTACATTTAACCTTTTAGTCTTTTACATTTTAGTACACTTTAGTACATTTTGAATCTTAGCTTTTACTAGGTCTTGTGTACCTATTACCCGAATACATCATGACATGTTTTTAACTCCTTGTCTGGCGCAGTATGTCCTTTCTGGACCTTGTGCCATAAAAAACCAACCAACCAACCAACCGACCTTTCCTCACTCATTGGTCATCCCTTTCATATCGAAATCATGATGTCATTTTGACTCGTCTCCGCATTGGTCACCCCCTCAGGGGGAAGACCTACTTTAGGTCTTTACGGGTGTCGCAATCCCGGGGCCCCAGCGACCCTTCGCTTTTCCTTATTCTACCCTCCTCTCCTCTTAGCTGTATCCTTCCTTTTCCCCTTCAGTGTAGTTTCCTCTGTGGAGG
The DNA here is from genome assembly GCA_038373885.1 of Cheiracanthium punctorium. Taxonomy (NCBI): domain Eukaryota; kingdom Metazoa; phylum Arthropoda; class Arachnida; order Araneae; family Cheiracanthiidae; genus Cheiracanthium; species Cheiracanthium punctorium. The sequence continues at coordinate 14,348 of JAWZYV010016140.1, read as the reverse complement.
TGAGGGCCCCCCTTTAGAAGCTGCGGCCGCCCTGTGCCGTCAGCTTCTATTGGCGGAAAACTATCCACGTGTTTGCCGTGCGTGGAGACCCGTGTCCCCGGAAATGGGGATCCTGGTAATTGAGGGGCTATTCTCCAACACATTGCTTTGGCCTCGGCTTCGGGTAAACGGGAGGTACACAGCGTTCCCCTGTGTATCAATCGGCTGGTGGTACTGATTTCGATCAACTGCTAGGGATCAAGCAATCGGACATCTACTGGGCACGTCGTTAAGGGTGGATGCTGCCTAAGGGATGTACTGTGAGCGTATAGACCCGACTAGCACTGGTGTGCAATTGCACATCCCCTTGTTGGGCTCCGTGGTGGGTGGTGCGGTCGGGTCCGAATCTCAATTTTCCCCAACATGGATATGAAAAATTCTTCATCAATCGTCAACGTTCCGCTGTCAACCGCTAATGAACACACCGATACACAATTTGCACACATGAATGCCCGATTCTTCCTTATCCACTCTGCTGAAGGTAAACTTAATGAAACATCGCCATTTTTAATTCACAAAAGTATCACTGACAATGTAGGAGAAGTCAAAAAAGTTAAAAAATTAAGATCTGGAGACCTATTAGTAGAAGTATCCAACAATAGACAAGCTTGCAAAATAATGAAAATAAAAAACCTTGGCCTAAAAACAGTTACAGTGACACCTCATACCTCCCTAAACATCTCCCGAGGAGTCGTATCAGAACCCGACCTTTTGCACTGCTCTGAAGCTGAAATACTTGAAAACCTAACAGATGAAAAAGTATGCGCTGTGCGTCGAATCACTATTCGGCGCAATAATCAAATAATCAATACTAAACATATTATCCTAACTTTTCAGTCTCCCACTATTCCATCTCATATTAAAGCCGGCTACCTATTATGTCCTGTCAGACCATATATACCAAATCCCATCCGTTGCTTCCAGTGCCAAAAGTTCGGCCATACTAAAACCTCCTGTCGTGGGTCACCTGCCTGTGCGCGTTGTGGTGCTTCTGGCCACGACAGTGAGTCCTGCTCTGCATCTCCTAAATGTGTAAATTGTAAAGAGGAACATCCTTCATACTCCAGATCTTGCCCGAAATGGGCGTTTGAAAAAGAAATCCAGTCCCTACGTGCCTCTCAAAGAATCTCATATCCCGAAGCCCGTAAGTTAATAGAAAGCCGGACACCTAAACCTGGTTTATCTTATGCAGCTGCAACAAAATCAACCAAAACAATAGCAACCCAAACCGAACCACCAAAATCTGTACCTGTCTCCTTTCCTTCTGCAACAGCACAAATATCTAAACAATCAACTTCTAATCAAAATAAATCCTCCACAGCTTCACAAAAAAATACATTGAAGAAAAATTCTCAAAATGTTAACTCAACCCGACCACAAATAAAAAAGTCTTCTGTCTACAGAACTAAATATAACAAACCCAAAATAAAACATGTTCCTCCACAACGCCCTATAGATGACAGTATCCTACATTTGGACCCTTCTGACTCTGAAATGTCAGACCTCCCCATGGATGATGACGACATCCCTAGCACTCCTCTCAAGCCTACGGGGACTCGGAGCAAGATGAGCATCATCCCCAACACAACATGATAATGGCTCTGCTGCTATCCTGGAACTGCCACGGTTTCCTTAATAAAAACGACGACCTCAAAATACTGATTTATGATCATAACCCCGCTTGCCTCGCCCTTCAGGAAACTTTTCTCAAAACCAATAGACCTACTAAAATCCGTAATTACACTGTCCTTCGCAAGGACAATGAGCTCAATGATAGGGCCACAGGTGGAGTTGCCCTATTAATCAACAATAGCTATCCTCACACTATGGTCAATCTTAACACTAATCTCCAAGCAGTTGCCATGCGTATTCAATTAAAACAACTCACAACTGTCTGCAGTATATACCTCCCTCCTAGTGAAGCCATAAGCCAAACATCCCTCAATAGTCTCATTCAGCAACTTCCTCCACCTTTCATCCTCCTTGGTGACATGAATGCTCATAGTCCCTTGTGGGGTAGCAAGGACACCAACAATAGAGGCCTTCAAATCGAACAACTTCTCACTGACTTCTCCCTTTGCTGCATGAATAATGGTGACAATACATATTTTCACTATCCAACTAAAACTTTCCATGCAATAGACCTTGCTATCTGTTCTCCATCACTTCTCCCAACATATAATTTTTCTGTATCCAGCGATCTCCACAACAGTGATCATTTTCCGATTCTTCTGTCACCTCTGTACCACAATTCCCAACATACTTCAGTACCTAGATACACTCATGATAAGGCAGATTGGTTCACCTTCACTTCCCTGTCTGCCATCACCTCTCATGTTGTTGAAGGCCCCATAGACGAGGTTGTACAAAACGTTACTTCAATTATCATCCAAGCTGCTGATGCCAGCATTCCTAAATCAGGCATCAGACCTCGACGCAATAAAAAACCGTGGTGGAATGAACAATGCACCCTTGCTAAAAAGAAGCAGCAGAAAGCCTGGAGCAATTTTCGGCGGTTCCCCACCACCGAAAATCTCACCCACTTTAAGCAAGCTAAAGCTTATGCACGTAGAGTCCGGCGTCAGTGTCAAAGAGAATCCTGGATCAAATATATCTCCAGCATTACAGCCTCTACTTCTAGTAAGGAACTATGGACAAAAACAAAAAGAGCCATGGGTATTTATACTAATCAGTCTATTTCCTGTCTATCCATAAATAACAGCATTATATCCGAAACAAAAGAAATCGCAAATAGTATTGGTGAATCTCTCTCTTCCATCTCATGCAGTACCTCCTACTCAAATTCTTTCCTTTCATATAAACAACAAGCAGAACGACAAAAAATAAATTTCAAAACCTCCTCACACTTCACATACAATAGCGACCTTACCATCCATGAACTCACCAACCACTTAAAACAGTCCTCAAACACATCCCCAGGTCCCGATGGTATTACTTATGAAATGCTGAAACACTTATCCCATGCATCTTTACTCAACCTTTTGAAATTGTACAATAGAATATGGAACGAACAAACCTTTCCCACCTCTTGGAGAAATGCAATAGTCATTCCCTTTCCTAAACCAGGAAAAGATACATCTAACCCTAATAACTACCGACCCATAGCCCTTACTAGTTGCTTATGTAAATTAATGGAGAAAATTATCAATACCCGGCTTGTTTACATTTTAGAAACGGGGGACCATATACATCCCTTCCAGAGTGGCTTCCGGAAGGGTAGATCCACCATAGATAACATATTAAAATTAGAGACCCAAATTCGTAATGCCTTCTTACGGAAGAACCACTTAGTCTCTGTGTTTTTTGATATTGAAAAGGCATATGACCGAACGTGGAGGTACGGGATCCTCTTGGATCTTCATAATATAGGACTTCGAGGCAACCTACCCACTTTTATAAAAAACTTTCTGTCACTCCGAAATTTCCGGGTCCGGATTAATGGCATGCTATCTAATAACTTTGTTCAAGAGGAGGGTGTTCCACAGGGCTCCGTACTCAGTGTCACCCTCTTCTCAATAAAAATTAACAACATCCTGAAACAACTGCCCTCGACTGTTTACGGTAGTCTTTATGTAGACGACCTGCAAATCTCCTGTCAGGGAAAGGACATGCGCCTGATAGAACGCCAGCTTCAGAATGCCATCAACCGCATCTTAAAGTGGTGTGACAGAAATGGGTTTAAAATATCAGCAGAAAAAACAGTTTGTACCCATTTTTGCCGGAAGCGCGGGATCCACCCAGATCCGGAACTTTATCTGGACCATACTAATATTGCTGTCAAGGATTCTATCAAATTTTTAGGTTTAAATTTTGACAAGAAACTTACATTTGCTAAACACATCTCAGACATCCGCAATAAATGCGAGAAAAAACTTAACATTTTAAAGGTTTTAACCAATACCTCTTGGGGGGCTGACCGTGATGCGCTCTTGCGGATCTACCGTGCCGTCATCCGATCCAAAATTGACTATGCAAGCTGCGTTTATGGATCGGCTTCTAAATCAGCACTAAAAAAACTTGACACTGTGCATCATACTGCACTACGCATATGCTCTGGAGCTTTTAGGACATCGCCTGTACATAGCCTTTACATCACCTGTCATGAACCACCTCTCACTCTCATACGTCAAAAATTATCATTAAATACCTATTATCGCATCCTTTCTCATTCTTCACATCCCTTAAAGGATTCTCTAATAGACACCCAATTGGACCAGTTTTATGAAAATCGCCCTTCCTGCACTCCCCCCTTCGGACTTAGAATCCGTAAGAGTGTAGTCGGTACCCAATTGGAGGATGTTAATGCATCTACTTGTTCATTTCATGAAGTGCCACCATGGACTAAATTGCAGATTTCCTACCTACAACCATTCGAAGGCTTCACAAAACCAAACACTGACCCCATAATATACCAACAGTTATTTCTAGACCATAAAAGCAAATACAGAAACTTCGACGAACTATATACTGACGGCTCAAAATCTCTTAATCACGTTGGCTTTGCTTATGTACATCGAAATCATTCTTACAGCTACACCCTACCTTCATTTTGCTCCATATTTACAGCCGAATTAATAGCTATTTATGAAAGCCTTCTTTACATCTCGAGAACAAATATCAAACATTTCATCATCTACTCTGACTCATTAAGTGTATTAGAGAATCTGAAATCTGGCTCCCTCACTCATAGTTATATTTTAAAAGTCCTATGCATGCACAAGAGACTCATGAACCGTGGATACAACATCCTCTACTGCTGGGTACCTAGTCATATTGGGATTCCCGGAAACGAAAAAGCTGATTCTTTGGCAAGGCATTCTACCATCCCATATAACCGTGATCTACCCTATACTGACATAAAGTCTGGCATCTCTTCCCTAACAAAAGGCACTTGGAATGACATATGGGACTGTGAAACCCAAAACAAACTTCACTCTATCCGGCCAGCTCTCACCCACTGGTCCACTCAACCGTACCGCAAGCACGATGTCACTCTCACTCGCCTTCGCATTGGCCATACAAGACTAACCCATAAGTACCTCCTTTTGGGTGAACCCCCTCCTGAATGCCCACATTGTCATACTCATCTTAGCATACATCATCTTTTAACCTCTTGCTCTGCTTTTAATAGTTTTTACCAAATACTTTTTAACTGTTCTCATCCCAAACTGGACGATATTTTGGGTGAAACCCCCCATCGAAATTTGTTTGCATTTCTTAGACGTACCAAAATCTTTTATTCAATGTGAAGTGTCCAATTTTGTCTGACTGGTATCTGGATGGGAGGCCCCATCCAGATGCCTTTGTTTCAACTTTTATCCTCCATTAACACTTTTTATCTACCTTCAACACTATCGACTTTTTACTTTATTTTACTTTTCACCATTTAGTCTTTACATTTTAGCTTTTACTAAGTTTCGTGACACCTTATACCTGAATACATCATTTATGGTTTTAACTCATTGTCTGGCGCAGTATGTCCTTTTTGGACCTTGTGCCATTAAACACAAACTAACCAACCAACCAACCGCATTGGTCACACGAGAATCACCCATAAACACCTACTTCTGGGTGAACCTGCCCCAGAATTTTCACATTGTCAATCTCACCTAACCATTCGTCACATTTTAACCTCTTGTACAGCTTTTAATAATTTTTATCAAATATTTTTTAACTGTTTTCATCCCAAACTTGACGATATATTGGGTGAAACCCCTCACTGTAATTTATTTTCATTTCTTCGACGTATCAATCTGCTTTACTCAGTGTGTAAAATCTGGAATGAACAGACCTTTCCCACCTCCTGGAGAAATGCAATAGTTATTCCCTTCCCAAAACCTGGGAAAGATACCTCTAACCCTAGTAACTACCGTCCCATAGCCCTTACTAGCTGTCTGTGGAAATTACTAGAAAAATGGTTAATGCCCGCCTTGTCTACATTCTAGAAACTGGGGACCATATACACCCCTTTCAGAGTGGTTTCCGCAAAGGCAGGTCCACCATTGACAATATTTTAAACTTAGAGACACAAATTCGTAATGCTTTCCTCTGAAAGAATCACTTAGTGTCAGTGTTCTTCGACATAGAAAAGGCATACGACCGAACATGGAGATACGGCATCCTTCAAAACCTCTACAATATAGGCTTTCGAGGCAATCTACCAACTTTCATAAAAAATTTCCTATCGCTCAGAAACTTCCGTGTCTGGGTCAACGGCACTCTGTCTGATAATTTCACACAAGAAGAGGGTGTTCCCCAGGGCTCCGTCCTTAGCGTCACCCTCTTCTCTATAAAAATCAATAATATTCTTAATCAATTGCCCCCAACCGTCCACGGTAGCCTATACGTAGACGACCTCCAAATCTCCTGCCAGGGGAAAGATATGCGTCTCGTTGAACGGCAGCTTCAAACTGCCATCAACCGCATCCTAAAATGGTGCGACACAAACGGCTTCACCATGTCTGTCGAAAAAACAGTTTGTACACACTTTTGCCGGAAACGTGGGATCCACCCCGATCCAGAACTTTATCTAGGTCATAATACCATTGTTATCAAGGACTCTGTCAAATTTTTAGGTTTAATCCTCGACAAAAAACTTACTTTTGCTAACCATATTTCTAACCTTCGCAGTAAATGCGAGAAAAAGCTGAATATTTTAAAGGTCCTAACCAATACCTCTTGGGGGGCAGACCGCGATGCTCTCTTGAGGATTTACCGTGCTGTCATACGTTCAAAAATGGACTATGCATGCTGCGCGTATGTGTCAGCATGCAAATCAGCTTTAAAAAAACTAGACACTGTGCATCATGCTGCACTACGCATTTGCTCTGGTGCTTTTAGAACATCACCTGTACATAGTCTTTACATTACCTGCCATGAGCCATCTCTCGCCCTCACACGTCATAAGCTATCATTAAATACTTACTTTCGTATTCTCTCTCATCCCTCACATCCATTAATGAGCTCTTTCATAGATACTCATTTTGACCGATTTTATGTGAATCATCCCATATATATTCCTCCCTTTGATCCGACAAACATTTTCTTTTTTCTTTTTTTTTTTTTTTTTTTTTTTTTTTTACACTTAACTATCCGGAATTTTCACTTATCCGGCATTTCCCGTGCTTTCCTGATAGTCGAGCTTGTTTAAATTGTGTCCCTGTGTCCTTTTATTTAAACAGTTTTTCCTTTTCCTCTTATGGGTTACGTTACAGCTGCTCTATTTCGGCTTGCCTCAGATTGTCTCGATATTTTTGTGAGGAACATTGAAACAGCTAAAGATTAATGAAATGTTCAAACAAAATAAAAGTTTAAATGTTAGCGTTCTCTTCTCAAAATTGTATATGATCTAACTGTACGGTCTCGTTTTTTTAATTTTGTTTCGTAATAGTGGGCATTTTCTCAACGTATTTTCGTAATTAAAGCTGAAAATTCGAGCTGCTTTATGGGGAGCTCCAATTAGGGAAGCGGAAGCCAATACTTCCGACAGAGATTTCACTAGTTATACGCATATTTTTTCAATTAGTATTTTTTCTTCAATATTTAACCATATTTTAAAAGGGCTGCAAATGATTTTAATTGTCATCACAATGATGTTATCAAGGGAGCGAGCGAGGTATATTGCTTTTGGCCATCACGTAAGCTATAAGCCGTCTTTGTAATCCATATGCGGAGGCGAGCGTGCGTAGCGCCGAGAGCGGGGAGCATGGTTCTCTCCCGTAGGGATGGTTCTGCATATCTGACAGAATACGTGGATACCGCGATTCGCAGCATTAAAGTTTTATTTTACAGTAAATTTTGATAAATTTAATTATTTTTATTTTAAAATCTATTATGAATACCTTACTATTTGCATAATTATATGCAGTAATTATCATAAAAGACCGGTTCTTTTTTAATTGTACTGTGCACAAAGGGTTAATTTTTCGGCAGCGACCCGAAAACCGGCAAATTCCATAAACCGGAATGAGGTCGGTCCCGAGGTTGCCGGATAAAAGGTCCCATACTGTATATATATATATATATATATATACACACTGGCATTAGACATTTCTTGGAAAAAAAAAAAAAAAAGCATTTTGATGATTCTTAAATAAAAAAAAAAAAAAGAAGGAAAAGGATAGGATAGGCTCAAACGAAAAAAAAAAAGGTTTATAGAAAAAGGGACGGATTTCTGGGTTTAAAAACACCGTTAACGGGTAGGGGGATTGGCGTCCGCACCAAAATGGCACAAAGGAAACTAGAATGGAGGTGTCTGTGCGGACGGTAGCATCCCAAAGGCAGTGACGTGCATTCCGCCCAAGCAACCCAAGCAAGAAGGCAGAATATGGGTTTCGGAGTGTCGTCTCTGATTGGCTAATTCTCTGATGAAGTCATGTTTCTATAGCAACACCCATTCAGCAGACATTGCAGATGGGTTGATCTCACGGCAGAGAAATGAAGAGTCAGAAAGAAAATATACTTGTTTATCCGCTTGACATTTATCTTTGTGTTAAAATTATGAATAAATAAGGTAGATGGTATTTTCTTTCAATTTGTGATAGAAAGCAAAATTTAAAAACAATAATAGCCTTATTTTCAGTTGCCCAAGCACTGCTTGGGTTGCTTGGGCAGAATGCACGTCAATCCTTGCTTGGGATCATGGGCAGGCAAGCAGAGCGACAAGGGAATGGTCTTGACAGATATAAATGAGGAAAGTTCTCTCGCTGCATAAAACTGGGTGTTGAAGGATGAAATGATGACTCCATCAATAAGTCTGGCAGGCAGACAAAGTCCTAATCATGGAATCTTGCCGGTCCCATGTGATTACAAGACAAAGTTCGTCTCACCTGAGTCATGCCGATGGCAGGGTCTCCAACTTCAGGCAATTTCTCCCACATTTGGTGGCTGGTGCTTGGACCCTTGTCGATGTCAAAACCTTGTCATGGGAGAAAGAAAAAAAAAGTAGGCACCGGAAATTTAAAACGCCACGAAAATTCTAGTTAAGAGCCTCTGCTACAGGTCCGCCAGGCACTCCTGTTCTGTTTCCCTTCTATTTAAAAGATCATTACTTGAAAGGCCCGGAGATTAACTGGCTGCCAGTCTCCTTCACGGGACCGAAAAACTTCACCACGTCCACACAGCACCGTGCTCCAAACTGAACTGCCTGATCGCTCCCCCAGCATGCATCTCTCTCCGCCAATCAGTGTCTGCCAGCACACCGGCATTCGCCAAGAACATTCGAGAGATCACGTGGGAAATGGATTTTCGTGTGCAAAAGAAGTGATTGACCAAGATGGCAATGTCAAACACCCAAAAAGGCTAAAACTTAGTACAGCCTGCACTGTCAGTAAAGAAGTTAGGTGAAAGAACAAATCAGTACCTAGACCGCTGAAAAATAGCTTGAATTGCACAGAAAAACACTCAAAATTAAAACCTATCAAGGGCCGAAACCTAGCCAAAAAAAAAAAAAAAAAAAAAAAAAAAAACTTAAATGATGTGAATACACTAGAAGCCAGCTTAAAGGGAAGAATCGGAAAAGAAAAAGGGGGAACAAATTTGTTATTAAAGAGACTTTTAAGGCAAAAACAAAACAAATAAAATGAACTAAGCAGATATCATTATTTAAAATAATGATATTATATGATTAGCTCTTCTTGTCCAAAACAGGATGGTAATTTGGATAATGACATTGGCAAAAAGTTGTAACGAGTCAATAATTTTTACACCTAATAATTTGTGTGAAATCCTTATAGAGCTGCACATCATATCTGTAATGTAAGGGGAAAAAAAAAAGAAAATATGATTAATTTACAATATGATTAGATAAAAATTGTAGTGATAAAATTAATAACAATGACAGTAACTTACCCCCTTCATGTTATGTGCCACAGCCATATAGCCTTTACGTTTAGGGATAAATTGCCAAGCACAAAAGTTTCCGCAGGCATATCTCTTAAAAACTTTCTTCCCCATCTACATATTGAGCTACTGAAAATTAACCAGACGCTCCGCAATTTCTTGGTAACTCTCGAAATCGAAAAAAAATAAGTTTCTCCAAAGGGGATTTAGCCTTCATTTTTTTGAATAAAGCATTGTTGTTCGTTCACCACTGCAAAGTGCCTGCATGATATGCAGTGAATTGTTCCACATTTATGTTTATAACTCCTGGAAATGATTTTGCAGCATAATTTGCTCTAGTACATCTAATAGAAAATAAATTTAGTCAATGTATTTTTTATCAGTTAAAAGAAGTAGAAAACATTAAAATAAAAAGTTCAAAAATATTACAAACCATGTCGTGCAGAGTTTTTGATTACCAGAAATGGCTTTATGCACTTCAAAGCAATGCTGTGATCTATATAAATGATTGCAATCATTACATCTTTGAGCTTGTCCTTGTATGCAGTCAACACGATAGCAAACGTAACATGTTGTATTATAATGAGGAAGCTCTATGTGATCATTAGGGCTTTCGCAACTTTCACAGTAAAAGTGGTTTGCATAAAACCCTTATAAGGTTTTTATCATTTCGTAGTGCTCATCGTGTAGCTATAGATTTATACGTCTGTTTCTATTTTGTCCTTTGTAGCTAACCTAAAATAGACACATTATTTCTAAATCGCAAACGAAAATTGCGATAAAAAAAATCCTTCTGCAGATAATGCTAAAAGTAATAGAAAACATACCTTGCTTTCTCTGCATAAATAACAACAATCTGAACATCCAAATGTTCTTCAAAAGTGCTTATTTCTGCATATGTGCATGGACCTGGTGGTACTCCTGCGGCTGTATGTAGAGCTAGGGCTCTGTTTCAGAGAAAAGGGCGGTCACGTCGTTCATGGCATTGATTGCTGTGGTATCCCTTTCTAGATGAGCAAATGCATGCACAATTAATTGCCTAAGCACAGCACAACCCTTCTTAATCAGTCGGTATTGTTAATATGGAGGTTTTTCGTAGTCAATCAATTATTACATTAAGTACTATGCAATTTGGTGCAGCACCGACATCACGATGAATACTGATTACATCAGCTGTAAATCCTAGGTCCATACAGATTTCATTCTTCAACTGTAACACCTTTAAAGCACATGATAAAATCTTTTCCACTCTCTGTTTAGAAACTGGCAATAGAGTTGTTAAATTTGGTTTGTCTAAACTATCTGCTTCAATGCAAATCCAAATTAGATCTGTTGGGTTTAGATTACTCATGCATCGCACAAGTAGCACCTCAAACAATTATCTAACTAATGCAGCTGACAACAAAAGAGGGTTTTCTCTGAAATCTTGAGGAAGCCAATCATCATCGACAACAGCTGTCTGAAAAAAACTTCTTCAGCTTGAAATTTTTTATTTCTTCTTCTAGATCTTTTTTGTAAAAGGATCACATGTCTCAGTTGCAGAGAAACAGATAAATTGTTATCAGCAAAATTCATTTAGTTTTTCAAAATTTGTCTTAACCCTTTCACTACCAACACTTTAAAAATAAAATAAAAATTGTAATTTTCACACACACATCATTAATAATGCTCCTAAAAATCCTTAAAAAAATTTTTTTTGACCATAATTTTTTTTGTTAGAAAATGCCCTTGATCAAACACATTTGCATACCTGCCAAGTGATCTGTTTTATACGGATTCGTTCCATTTTTTGAGCTTTATTCCGTAAATTGTTTTCAAACCAAAATGTTCAGTTTTTCAGCTTCTGTGTAAAGATTTAAAAAAATAAATAAAAATTTAAAAAAGGAAAATTGTGTACATTTTTAGCTTTTTGTAAAGCATATATCCTTGTAAATATGTCAATAAATTTAATTGAATGATATTTATCTTATTCTTTCATGTATTTATTAAATTAACCATTTAAGTCTATTGTAGAAAAGGAGCAAAATGAAGTGCATTTTATTTTTATAAATTAATGATTATATATGCACATCATCTCTATACACATGATAATTTAATTTTGTTAATGTAAAATTTTTAACTGTATATTTAATGATACATTTCATGACCACTCACTCTGTTTTATTTCTGATTTTATGACCAAGTGCTGTGTTCCTTAGTTTTTTTAGAAGGTTGGCAGCTATGCACTTGTATTCAATAAGTATGTCATAGACTATAATGAAAACACTTTGAAAGTTAAAAAAAAATTATTATACAGCTACAAAAATTTAATAGTTATAATAAACAACTGCATTTTATGTATTTTACATATAATTCTTTGAGACAGTTTCGTTCCTTACTTACCCACAAGTGTACTTCATTTTTGACACCGGAAATGGGATTTTCCTTTGCAGTGATTATTTTTACAGCAGCCCGATTCCTTGTAGCCGTTATGGATAGATAAATGATCTACTGTATTGAGTTCTATTGCTTTGTAGGGTCTTACTTCTGTTTTTTTTTTATGCAAAATATTGTGTTGAGAATTACTTGGCATGTTTTCATCATTACTTGGTCAACCTCATTTCCTTGATGATGTTGTCTTTCCAGCTTTCACTAGATACCGAGGTTCATTCTTAAGCATAGCAAATCCATTATTTGTAGCTTTGGAATATTGCAATCGTTAGCATCTCTTTTATATTCTAGCCAGCTATTACATATAGCCAAGTCTATTGCAGGAAATATAAGCCTAAGTATCCATTTCCTGGATCGAATCAAAATTCTATACAATCCAATTAGAAAATCCATCTTATCCACACCTCCCATTGATGCATTATATTTCTTCACTATTTCTGGTCGCATCATATCCATGTACTGTTTAAGAAATTTTGACCCATCTTTTAGCAACATGAGTATTTCCTGTCTCCATAAAGTTACTTGCAATGTACACACTCTTGTTATCATACCATCTTATAAGTACTGTATTTTTGTCCTTGCTGTATAGCCCCCTTTCTTTTTTTTTCTGCTTTCTCCGAATTGAAGGGTGGATTTCCAAATCTATTCACTCTGGCTGTGCAAGCTGCTTTTTTTTTTTTTTTTTTTTTTTTTTTTTTTTTTTGACTTTTCAAAATTTGCAACAAAGCAAAAGATGAAAAGTAATTATCACAATATAATTGTGTGTTTTTGACAGTTTTTCTCTTAATCAAATGCATAACAACTGCTGCTGCTTGATCAAATCTATTTTGTAGATCTTTATTTACTTCTGTGGTTCCTCCCTGATACAGTAAAAAATCATACACTATTCCACTTTCCCCACATAACAGAGTAATTTTACTGTCTATTTCTTCAGTTTGTTCGTGATGTATTGTTTTACTTTTAGATGTCCCTTGAATGGACACATCTGCTCATCATCACAACTTTTCTTTGATTTTTAGCAGTTTACATCTACTTTGAACAGCATCAAATAGTAACCTAACATTATAAAATACGTTACTATTGTCTGACTGACAATCTAAATTATTTCTCAATGAATAAAATCTATTGTGGGTCATGGAATATTGAAAAAGGTCGATCCCCAGAGTTTCATCCCAATAGAGCCCAACTCTTGCAAATTTTAGTATCCCCTATCTTTATGAAGACCAAATAGCACTTTGATATCTTCTTCTTTTTCTGGAATAAATGGTGCAACTTTTTCGAAAGCATAAATGTCAGTTTTTTCTGTTATCTCACCAAATAAAGATATTGGAATATATTTAAAAAAATACTCCTCTGGGGCTAGAGGATAAATAATGTCACACACTTTGTAGCTGTAATCACGTATTTCATATGTGAAAGTAATTCGTTTTGTCCATTTTATATTTTTCTTCTTTGTAAAACATATAAATCGGCATTTTCTTCAACAACTCTCTATGCATTAACTTGAGACTCTAAAAAAGAATCATATCAGGGTTGCCAACCTAGAAGAAACAGTTTGAGCAGCACCTGTAGGGATTTGGAGGAGCATTTTGCATTTTTGTACAGAATTCAATAATGCTGGCAGAAATCACTAAAAAACAACCACTTACATGCATCATGTTTTTATAATTTCATTTTAACCAAAACAGAGATCTTTAAACTTTTTTTTCTTTTTAATCGGTATTTTCTTCAACAACTCTCTATGCATTAACTTGAGACTCTAAAAAAGAATCATATCAGGGTTGCCAACCTAGAAGAAACAGTTTGAGCAGCACCTGTAGGGATTTGGAGGAGCATTTTGCATTTTTGTACAGAATTCAATAATGCTGGCAGAAATCACTAAAAAACAACCACTTACATGCATCATGTTTTTATAATTTCATTTTAACCAAAACAGAGATCTTTAAACTTTTTTTTTTCTTTTTAATGGCATTTATATTAAAAACTAAAACACACCTTGAATATTATTAACAAGCTAA